>PVKE010031196.1:0-19180 GCA_004027555.1 Craseonycteris thonglongyai
TGCTGTGGGCCTGCCCCCTTCTCCCTGTCTCTCTCTGTCTCTGTCTCTCTCTCTGTTTCTATGAAAAACAATAAAATAAATCTTAAAAAAAAAAAAGAAAAGAAAAGGAAAATAGAATAACTTTATAGTGGAAGAAACCTGCCAGATAGCACTTTAATCAAATGATCAAAGTGAAAATTGTCATTAAAAAGAGAAATAGAATTTGTGTGCCATTTGATAGGATGCAATGAGAAGAACACAGTTGCCTCTGTGATATTTCTGCCAAAGATGTCTACTCTGAATCTAATCATATTACAACATAACTCTCCTGGGCATCGAGGTCATAAAAGTAAGGAAAGACTAAAGGTTTTCAGAGTGAAGGAGTAGAGAGAGATATGGCAACTAATGCCAACATGTGATTCTGTGCTGGAATCTTCTTCTAAAAGTAGATTTCAACAAAAAGATTTTTGTCAAAACAGATGAGATGTGGAATGAGATGGTAATGCATCAATACTTAGTTCCCTTTTGTATTACATTTGTTGGGGGTGATGTTGAAGTAAAAATTACATAGGTTCCAGGTGTACAATTCTATAGTACATCCTCTGTGTTGCATTATGTGTTTACCACCCAGAGTCAGTTCTCTTTCCATCACCATATATTTGCCTTCTTCTCCCTCCTCTCCCATCCCACTTTGCCCTTACTGTCAGGTAACCACTAAATTATTAACTGTCTGTGAGTTTTTGTTTTTGTTGCTTTTAGTTTTATATTCCACAAATGAGTGAAGTCATATGGTTTTTAGCTATTTTCTGTCTGGCTTCTTTTGCTTAGCATAATGATCTCAAGTTCCATCCATGTTGTCTCAAATGGTAGTATTTCATTTTTTCTTATAGCTGAGTCATATTCCACTGTATATATGTACCACAGCTTCTTTATCCAGTCATCTATCAAAGGACACTTTGGATGTTTCCATGACTTGGCCACTGTGAACAGTGCTGCTATGAACATTGTGGTACATAAGTCTTTGTGGACTAAGGCTTGCAAATTTTGGAGGTAGATACCCAGAAGGGTGATTGCAGCTCATGTGGTAGCTCTATTCCGAATTTTATGAGGAATCTCAATACTGCCTTCCATAGCAGTTGTACCAATTTATATTCTCACCAGAAGTGTACAAGGGTTCCTTATTCTCCACAGCCTCTCCAGCACTTATTGTTTCTTGTCTTGTTGACAGTAGCTATTCTAGCAGATTGAGGTGGTATCTCATTGTGGTTTTGATTTGCGTTTCCCTAGTAGCTAATGAAGTAGAGCATTTTTTCATATATCTGTTGGCCATTTGTATGTCTTCGTGGGTTAAGTGTCTGTTCAGTTTGTCTGCCCATTTTTGAATTGGATTGTTTGCTTTTTTTGTTATTGAGTTGTGTGAGCTCTTTTTATATTTTAGATATTAACCCATTATAAGAGGCATTGCTTGCAATTATTTTCTCCCATTTGGTTGGTTGTACAAAGGAGCAAAAAATTCACAGTGGGGAAAAGAAAGCCTCTTTAGTAAATGGTGCTGAGAAAATTGCGAAACCACCTGCAAAACAATGAATCTGAACTGTAAACTGTCACCATATACCAAAGTTAACTCAAAATGGATTGAAGACCTCCACATAAGACCCGATAATAAACCTTATGGAAGAAAACATAGGCACAAAACTTCAGACCTTGGTTTCAGGGAGGACTTTATGAACCTGATCTCCAAAGTAAGGGAAGTGAAAGCAAGAATAAGTGAATGGGACTATATCATACTAAAACGCTTCTGCAAAGTAAAGGAAACCATCTACAAAGCTTAGTTCCCTATTTTAATGGTGGTGTTAGGAAGAAGTGGGGTTATGACCTTTGTAGTAAATATATAATAATGTTTTAGATGTAAATAGATCATCAGGACATCAACTTCCAAATACTTAAGCGGAAAAATTGTTTATTCTGTACTTGAAACTTTTCTGTTAGTTCTAGATTGTTTGCAAAGAAGCAAAAAGACTTTCAACTGAGAAATTCTGAGTTAATGTAGACATTAAATCATAGCGGACAGTTGAGAAATGATCATGGTTTATGTAATTAGGTACCATTTTCCAAAGGAGTATTGTTCTCAAACTCTTATATTATGTGTCAAGGGTGTTTGTCTTAAACTATAATCTTTTGAAGTAAATTTTGTATTTATAGCTGGCATCCCATATTTCACAAAAATATGTGAACCACAGAAATAAACAATGTAGTACACACAATGATATAGAAGAGAAAAAGTACACATTTTATTAAAAAACAAAACAACTCTTTATTCCTAATAAGACAGTCACTATTTATGTGTAACAAAATATTTCAAATAATATATTGTTAGTATAGAAATAACACTATCTTTAAAAATGGTGTCATTCTTTTTAATTGAAAAATTATATTTTTTCTGGCATTTGTGAAGTTACTGTGGTTATATCATTACTAATGTATCCCTACTCCCAAGACAGAATCTTTTTTTTATAGCCTTATCATTACATACTTCTGAGATCCAGAAAGGCAATTTAGATGTATAATAATATTTGATTGATCTTGAAGCCTAAAGCGCTTCTGTGATATAGCCAAGAGCCCAGAGCTAGCTAATAGCTATAACTGGTTTCCTGGTTTGCATTTCAAAACCCATCTAGTGATTGGTGCTTCTTCGAAAAAGATCCTCAAAATTATGCTCCTGACAGAGGGTGTGGTTTGCCGGGGAGGGTTTCAAGAAATGTCCATGTTTTAAATTATCTGCACCTAAACTTTGTAGATCAGGACCTCAAGGCTACAGGGTCATTGAAGATTATTAAAAATCTTCACATTTGCCAAATCAGAGTTGAGGATGTACCTGTTTTGAAATTTGGGTTTCTCAGTCTTGACATTATTGATACTTTGGGCTGGATGATTCTCTGTTGTCGGGGTCTATCACTCATTGTAAGGTGTTTGTTTAGCAGCATTTCTGGCCTCTTCCTATGTGGTGGGCAAGTTGTATCCCAGAAAAGGCAATGTTCCAGCCCTGATCCTTGGTTTCTCTGAAAGTAGCAATGCTCTGAACTTTGATTTTAGGCTTTAGCCTCCAGAACTATTAGAGGATAAACTTCTGTTGTTTCAAGCTACCATATCTATGGTAATTAAACTATATAATTATACTATATAATTGAACTAATATAACCCACTAGTTACAGGTATTAGCGTCCATCAGAAATGATGACCAAAATGTCTCCAGACATTATCAAGTGTCCCCTGGGGGGCAAAATCACCCCTAGGTGAGAACTACTGAATAAAGTCTTAAGTTTTATTGAAGAATAACCTACTGTATGAAACAATTTAAAAACTTGTCTTTAGAAAGTAGAAATCCTAGTCAAACTTTTAGGTTTTTCTTTTTTTAGCATTTTATTTGGCATGAGTTTCACTGTTAAAATATCTTGATGACCCGTACAGAGGTAGTTCAAAACATGAGGTCCCATACTGTACTTCAAAATATATTTTATTGGGGAAATAATATTTTAAAGAAAAGATCAATTTATTTATATTCCTATATTACCAAGCTTTTAAAATATTTTTACAAGGCTGTAAAAGGCTTTTACAAAGCACACATTGCTCTTGTCATTAGGCTTTTTGATTGTTATTTAAATTTTTTTTAACTAGTCTATAAATGGTCTTCTTGTCCAATAGTTCCCATATTATGTTTAAAAACAAACAAACAAATGAATGAACAAAACTATGAGTTCCCTGTCTGGACTGTTTTCTGTCCCTGGCATAGAAAGTCTGACTTATAAATTTCCCCATCAGAAATTTATTTTCTTGCCAAACCTTCTCTTTTCTCCTTTCCTCTCCTCTTCTCTCCTCTTTTCTCTTTCTCTGTCTCTCTCTGTCTCTCTCTTTCTTTCTTTATTTTTTTTCTTTTTGCAAACTCTCTATGGAGTCTAGTGTCTGGGAATTAGGACAGCCTTATTCCCCCTTCTCTTTTTTCTATTGTAGTTATTATGGACAGGAGATAGGGATACTATATTTTCAGAATGCAGAAGTAGAATTCTAAATGAATTTTTTATAAGCAGTATCGGTAATTTGATATTTTAATGCTATAGTCCAGCCATATCATGGCTTAAATGGCTTTTACAGTTTGGCATGATTCTATATAGTTGCTTTCACAAGGAAATATATTTTGAATTTCAAAACTCTGTTTTATAAATAGTATACATTATCCTTTCATAGGTTATAGTGCTTCTGTAAATGGGTTGCACATTTATAATGTTTTATATATATCAGAATGCTAAAATTAAGATCAAAATCATTTTAATTATGCATATTGATAGCAATCAGTACATTATGTGAATGAGAGAATAATATTTATCTGAATACTAGCTTTTTCTTACACCTTTCTCTAAATCAAGCTTGTCCAACCTGCAGCATGGGCTACATGTGGACCAGGCATGACAGCGTTGAAAGTGGCCCAACATAAACTTGTAAACTTTCTTAAAACATTATGAATTTTTTTTGCGATTTTTAAAAAAAAAAAATTTTTTTTTTAGACCATCAGCTAGCATTAGTGTTAGTGTACTTTATGTGTGGCCCAGACATTTCTTCTTCCAGTATGGTCCAGGGAAGCCAAAAGATTGGACACTTCTGCTCTAAATGATGTCTAGGAACTTCCAAGATTTTTAAATATAATAAAGAAACTGGGGGAGTGATTTAAAGAAAATGCTTATTTAGCAGAGGTATAGTTGAATTTATTTTCTGATTTAAATAGAAGAAATCTTAAAACCCAGTGTAATTTTCTAGTGTTACTTATCCTTTCTTTTCCAACTTACTTCAATTAAATAGGGCCCCAAAATTAAATATGTAAAAACGTTACCTTAATATTTTAAGTAGAAATTATACCATGTTAATTTCATTTGAAAATGTCAATGGTATACAAAATAAGTCCCTCTAGCAATGTCTATTTTTAAATGCAACATGTGAAAGATACTTAAGTAGATAACATTTTGTTATTTCACATGAAGTAACAGGTGAAAATTAGGATGTTATTTAGTTCTTTGATGTAACACTCTTATCCCCCATACTTTCTGCAGAAGGGAAATAACAAATCTTTTAATCTCTGGAACAACTGCTCAATGTTACTACTATATGTTGGTATTTTTGCCACTACCTGTACAAAAAATGCCACATGGAAAATTTCCAGGAATGACTAAGACAGGGTTGAGTATGATAACTTGAGGAATGCGTTTTGTGGTCTTGGCATCACCACCCAATATTACATAACTTTTCTTACCCTCCCTTTTTCTCCATGAAATGAAACCCCAAGTATCAAGTAATTGGCAAAACTTGGTTTAGGATACAAAATTTTGCCTCTCCATTTTGTATTTCTTTTTGTGACTCAGCCTAATCCTTTCAGGGAAGTACTTAAACCACATCTGCCTATATTTCCTGCCAATTTCCTTTAAACACCAATGTCAGTTGAATCAGCCTCCTGCCAGCCATTCTCCTACTGAAAGCAATAAGGTTTACATTCTCACTTTTTTTATTAAAAAATATCTTGGCTAAACAAAGAACTTCTCACTTTTGCTATTCTAACACCTTCTGTAGACTGCCCTGCTTTTGCACTGCGGATGTTTGTATATATTTTTCTCTTAAAGGGACTTTTCCTAAAGCAAAAAATCACAACCATTATACATGTTCTTTTGCACAAAGGGCTTGTTCAGTGGAATCTGAAGTCTGATCAAGACAAATGCTTTAAAGGAAATATGAAGTTAGGAAACAGGCTGTAGCTGCTTAATGAGTGTCTGATTTTATTTTAAATACATGAACTGGCAATTGGAAGTGGTTATAACATCTAGTATTTTCTGAAACTACCCAAACTTCCCTACTCTTGAAGTCCCCTTGCCCCTTCCTCCTTTTCCTTCAACTTCTGTATGCTTAGATTTTGCCCAAGGCAAGCCTAGACACTTTTTCTGTCCTTGTTCTATTGTAGGACCTAGGTGAGCCCTTTCATCTAGGTTCTGATGATGCATAATGGAAAAATAATCCCAGCTTCAGAGCTCATCTCTTTGGCATTATCTTCATCTGTAGTCCACCTCCAGAGTCCCTCAAAGATGTAGATCAGGCTTCATACTCCAGCTCACATGCCAATTTGTATAAAATACAGTTGCACTCAATACTATGAATAGGTGCTACTGTAAATTCTAATGACTCTCAATCACAGATTTTTGTGTGCCCAAACTGATATTAGATACAAGATTTGTGTAGCCCTTTAGGGATTGAGTTTACTCAGCTTCATACTCCTCATTAGCATCAAGCATGCCAGGAACTCTACAAATTTACTTATTTAAGTGAAGTAAGAATGACAGCATTCTTTTCAGATTATGTCATTCTCTTATTGTTGCTGATAGGGTTAACAATGACAACAAAGACGACAACATAATAATAAATTCTGGCAGACCATCTCAAAAGCTTTTATGAAGAATAAAATGTCTGGTGGGAACCCTTAGGATTGCATTCTATTCTGTGGTAGGCGAGGCCAAAAAAAAAGGAGAACTCTCTAGCAAGAAAACAAAGATATCAAAGCTTCTGTGCAAGCCTCACAGAACAGATGATAGAACAGCTCCTTCCTTCCTTCCCATCTGCATCCTCCTGGCTTCCCATCCATAAATGAATAGCATCTACCTTGATCTCCCTGAGATACATTCTTTTTTAATACAACCTCTGAGTGAACTATGTCCAAGAATGGACAAAAGGAATTTTCATTAGGAGAAGAATGTTGATAAGAGCATTTTGGCAGTGGGGTGTGTGTGTGTGTGTGTGTGTGTGTGTGTGTGTGTGTGTGGGGAGAGAGAGAGAGAGAGAGAGAGAGAGAGAGAGAGAGAGAGAGAGAGAGAGAGAGAGGGAGGGAGAGACAAGCAGAGAGAGAGAGAGAGAGAGAGAGAGAGAGAGAGAGAGAGGGAGGGAGAGACAAGCAGAATGAATGAATGTTAGAAAAGTTTCATATTCCTTATAGCCTAGTGAGAAACTCAGTATATTTTCCTATATACTCACTGTCAGAGGGTAAGAGGATTTAGGTATTTATTTGTTAATGGATTATTTTATGGGAAAGTGTAATTGTACCTTCCAAAGCTGAATTAGAAGAGATCAAGCCTTTGGAACACGACTTATTAGAGAATTAGGTTCTGCTAGGTAGATTTATTTTTTTTATTAAGCAAAATTATAAAAGTGATGTGTATGCTGAAGTGACAAAAGCAATCACTGGCTTTAAAAAAAAAATTTTTTTTTTTTATAAAGATTTATTTTTATTGATTTAGACAGAGAGAAACAGAGACAGAGAGAGACAGAGAGAATGGGGAGGGCCCAGAGCAGTCTCCACAGTTGACATTAGTTTTTCCATATAGTTTCACTCCACAGGTGGGCACAGGGCTGCACAGGGCAGGAACTGGGCCGGGAGCCTCCCAAATAGGTCCTGGCAAGAACTGAACTGGGAGCACACCCCAGTTCAGCACGTGGGTCCGCATGGGCTGGGGCCGGGATTCGATCCTTGGTCCCCAGGGCTTCAAAGCTAGCACTCAACCCGCTGAGCCGTCCCAGCTTTCCCGCAATCACTGGCTTTGATAACATTTTTCATACAAAGAAGAAAAGGAAATAAGTGGAAGCCTAATCTTGCACTAGGAAAAAGTTTTGAGCAGAATATAGAAAAGTGAAATTTAAAAAAGGCCAGGTAAATGTTTATGTGTAAACATTATTTAAGCAGTATAATGTGCTTGAGCATGATATTTTTATGTTGCATAATTCTGTAATAAAAGATTTGGTATAGATTACCAGCTCATAAAAAAGGGACCTTGGGGGAAGCCAGTATGGCTCAGTGGGTTAACGCTCACTTTGCAGCACCGGGGACCGAGGATCAAATCCCTGCCCCGGCCTGTGTAGACCCATATGCTGAACTGGGGATTTCCCCCCATTCAGTTCTCCCTCTGTCTCTGTATCTCTCTCTTTCTCTCTGTCAAAAAAACAACAACAACAAAAAAACCAATTAAAAAAAAAAAAAAGGGACCTTACTTATGCTGGACCCCGTGTGTCTGTGTGTACCACTATGCTCACTGAAGCATTTTTCCCAATGGTCAAGACGTGGAAACAACCACAGTGTCTTTCAGTAGATGATTGGATAAAGAAATTGTGCTACATATGAGGGCTATCTGGAAAGTATCCAGCCATGTATCCCTTCTTATTATATTGACAATGGCTTGATTTTTTTCCAGACAGTCCTCATATACACAATGGAATATTACTCGGCCATATGAAAACATGACATACTGCCATTTGCAACAACATGGATGAATCTCGAGATTATCATGCTAAGCAAAATAATTCAGACAGAAAAAGTAAAAAACTATATGACTTCATTCTTATTTGCGGTATAAAATTGAAAGCAACAAATGAACAAGACAAACAAAAAATCATACAAGAGGACAACAGTTTAATGGTTACCAGACGGTGAGGGGGAGGAGGAGTAGCAAAAGAGGGGAAAGGGGGGTCAAATACATGGTGATAGAAGCAGAACTGACTCTGTGTGGTGAACATGCAATATATTATAGATGATGTGTTATAGAATTGTACACTTGAAGCCTATATAATTTTACTAGCTCATGTCAACCCAATAATAAATGAAAACGGCCTGGTTTAATTTAAATTGAATGAAGTTTAAGGAATGCAGCAAAATTGACAATAATAAGCCTTTTTTTCGCCTTTGACTGGTCTGATAGAGTTGGGGTAGTTTTTTGTAGGAGATAAGGTCTGGGGCCCTAAAGTGAAAGTAACAGTAGCCAGTGTAAGAAAAAGAAGCTTTGAGGAGAGTGAAAAAGGTAGAAGTGCAAATTGTGTCTCTGATAAAAGTTTTCAAAGAAGATGTACCGGTAAGTGACAGAGGAAAACCAAATGTCAGTTTGGTAGAGGACATACTATCGTGTAACAATAGCTGGAAAGGGGCAGCAGCCCACACTGTCACTGTGCATCCATTTTATCCTTCGGTCCTCTAGTGCCCAATGATCTTTACTTTACTACTTTTTTATGCCCTTTATTAAGGTCTCTCTGTCTCTCTGCTCTCTCCTCTTCTCTCTGCCTCATCATTATCTTTTTTCTTTTTTTTTCTGCCACTCTAATTCCTCAATGTCTTCATTTGTTTTATAAAGAAACTACAAATTGTATGATAAGAAAATAAAAGTTTTTAAAGCCACTTAATATAAATAAATAGAAATATTTCAGTAAAAAAACAAAAACATAAACAAATAACATAGGAAAAATTGGAAGGGTGGTCACACAATAGCCCAATATATTTCTGAATATTATAGAGCATATAAGACCTAATTCATCAGTTGTTCCTGAAAACATTATTTTTCATTAAAAGCATATAACAATATTTTAGCTGTTATAAACTAGCTTCTAGACAGTCATTGAATCTTGATAAGACTGTGTAATCACATGTTCTTTTTCTTACAGCTTCAAGTCTACATGTCCGAGAAGAAATGCTGGCAAAATACTCTAACCTTTCCTTGGAGAGTCATAATATATCTCTGACTGGTAAATGTATCATATTTCAAATAATACAATGCAAACATAAGTTTTTTTATTTTTAATTAAGCCACTGCAATTTGCCTCATGAAATACTAATCCCTGCTCGTAGTCTGGTATGAGAAACCCACTAGTCCCTTATACAATTTTAGTATATGAGAAGTAAATATAGTACCTTATACTATAATAATATGGAATGTGGGTGTATAATGCTATGAGGATGGTGTGCTATGTATGTAGGGAGGAAACAGCTAGTCTAGACATGTGAGGGCTAAAAAAGATACCTGAGAAAAAAGGAAGGTTTATTTTGACTTGCAGGTACTTGTATTATTATTTTTTAATCTGGTCATCCATTCAAATCACTCTGCATTTAGAGAGTTTATATATCTAGTGGAAAACTTTTAGACAGAGAAATTAAAGGTGCTGTCAATGCGTCAAGGACAGTGCTTCAGAAAAACAATTCTGAAATTCAACTCTGCTTTCTTTTTTTTTTTTCTTCTTTAATTTATTTTATTGTTTTTGACAGAGAGAGACAGAGAGAAGGGGGAGGTCCCAGAGCAGTCTCCATAGTTGTACCTTATCAGTTTTTGACATAGTTTCTTTCCACACAGGTGGGCTGGGTGGCCAACTCTGCTCTCTCTTTTCACAGTTTTATATTCCAGTGTTTCAGAAGTAATCTCAGGGCTCCTTAAATGAGTAAAAGTAGCGATCTGCTTTGGTAACACTATTAATTAACATTTAAAATATTAACATTTTGAACCTGTTTATTAAATCAATAACAAGTTTTATCCAATTAGATGTCCAGTCTTAAAATGTCCTCTTGTCTGAAGAACTGTTTTCATATTTCTTTTTAATATGAATAAAAGACATGCTTTTTCTTCTTCAATCTGATACCAATGGGATGTTTGCATTGAGCTTTTGATAGAACGTTTTTAGGACATTGTGCAACTCCTGTTTGTCCCTAAATGTCCCCATTCTAATATTTGGAATTTATTCTTCTTGTAAAAATTAATGACAAAACTCCTATGTTGTTACTGGTTGGAGCCTGGGAGAAAAAAGGTTAGGTGCCCAGGGCTAGAGTGAAGAATGGACTTTTTAGGCTGGTTGTTTACTTACTTAACCTGTTTGGAGGGTTTAATTCCTAACTACTTTTTTATTCTATGACTGCTATTAAAGCCCCAGTATTTCTAGTGTTATGAAGAGATAACGTGCTCACAATTGTTCATTTCTCTCTTTCTCTGTGTGTGTGAATAGCCATTCATTGATTTTTCCACTTATTCTACCCTTATAATGCATAGCAATAAGATGAGTGCCAAACAGTTCAACCTTGAGAGTTCATAGTATAAAGAGGAAACACAAAAAATTAATGTCTTAATCTTTTGAAAAATTATGAAATGGGGGTCTTAACATGTTGCGTATGGCGGAGTTTAAAACCCTCATACCTCTCTGTTCCGGCAGGTATTTAAATGAGACCACATTGAAATGAACTCTTCTCTTTAAAATGCTATTGTTTCCATATTATTTAATAACTTTTCAATGAAATTTTTTGTACTTACGTAAATTTATCCATTGATAATATTTGCTCGTTATATATCAACCCAACCTCATTAATTAAATAAATCTTGCAAAAAATAAAAGGTCAAGTGTAAAAACGAGAATTCTCATTACCCGTCCTTAACACATGGCTCAGAAAAAAACGAAGATTCTCGTGATCCGTACGCAATGTGTTAAGAAAGGAACAACCTTTATGGAGTAGTCCTGGATGAAATCGCAAACTACCTGTGTAGCTAGTGATCTCATGATAAAAAGAAAGTTCACTGTGGCAAAGAATAATGGGGAGAACTTTAAGTTTCCCGTGTTTAGTCTGAAGGGCATTTCTTTTCTAAGCCTGTTCTTTGAACAGTTTTTGCCATGCTAAAGGTTATCAAGATCCCAGATCTTATTTGTCCTTTCTAGAGATTTCCTCAACATTAATTCTGTCTGACTGTAGAGTGAGAAGTAATTTGCATAACAATGACATTTTCTTCTTAAAAGGAACTCACAACTTTTCATTCAAAAATATGTTTTTAAAAAATATATACAGGGGGAAGCTGGGATGGCTCAGTGGGTTGAGCGCTCACTTTGCAGCACCGGGGACCGAGGATCAAATCCCAGCCCCAGCCCGTGCGGACCCATATGCTGAACTGGGGAGTTCCCCTAGTTCATTTCTCTCTCTAACTCTGTATCTCTCTCTCTATTTCTCTGTCAAAAAAAACAAAAACAAAAACAATAAAAAATATATATACCATATTTTCCGGCGTATAAGACGACCGGGCGTATAAGACGACCCCCTAATTTTACAGTTAAAACATAGGTTTAGGCCTATATTCGCTGTATAAGACTACCCCCCACTTCCGAGGCTGTAGTCTTATACAGTGAATATAGGCCTAAACCTATGTTTTAACTGTAAAATTAGGGGGTCATCTTATACGCCCGGTCGTCTTATACGCCGGAAAATACAGTATATACAAAATATATAATCCTGGACTTGAGGCCATGTTCCTAGATTCACTTTCATAGATTGCTCCATAAAGCCTGTCATATTCCTAATTTTCAACTACTAGATTTCAGAGAAAGCTCATAAAATGTATCTTTTTATATTTCAACATTTTCTTGATCTTGTAAGACTCTTCCATTATGTATTTTTAACAGACATCTATAGATAGGAACAACGGTGCATTTGAATGTCATAAAACTTCAGATGAGATATGCAGCTGAGTCCAATAGGAGGATCAGAATTGAGGGTATTCAGCTAACCCTTATAAATATATATGATTTTTTTTTAATTGTTAAATTTATTGGGGTGACATTGGTTGGTATGTTCATTGCTCTTACTTTTGCCTTGGCCTGATCAAACTTTAGTCAGGCCTTTCTCTTCCTCCCTAGCCTCTGAACTTCGTATTGTCACAAGTCTGACCACAACCCAACTGTGCTGTCGGCTTCCACCTACTCATGTGCCCAACTTCCTCTCAAAAGTTCCTGCCAGCTGGCTTACTGCTCCATATAAAAGCCTATTTCTGTTAGATTTTGAGATGCTTGCAAATCCAAAGTTTGGAATATTTTCTCTATGGCAATAGGCTTTTCGAATGAAGTTTCTCCTTATTTTAGTCTGGATTTGATTTGAGTTGACAGAAGGAAGATTTGACATTAATTTTGAAACATTGGATCTCTGATCTGTGACCTAGATGGTTGCATTTTCATGTAGGTTGTAGTTCTTCTTGCCTTCTCATGAAAAAGTTTAGTTTTTAGGACCTGCCTTTACTGAAATACAGAATTTAAATCTGAAGATGTATTTATGATTATTAGGAACCAGTGGTATTCTTCTCACTGCTATCACTAGGATTTATAACTCACTTTATGAATTAAATGTTTTCATACTGTCATGGTTTATTTGATTTGTGCCAATATTGACTATATAATGTGTTGATCACACCATTCAACTATTATCACACTGCTATATTGCTGAATTTTAAATCAATTTCATCATCTTTTAATATTCATTCATTTAAAATCTTGGTTCAATAGTTTGAAAGTAATGAAGCAGCTAATTTCATTGTCATGAAAAATTCATATTTTTGACAGTTGGTATATACTATTGGTTATGAGAATCTGGACTCAACCTCACATAAATTTGAGATTCACTTCTGTCACTACCTTTTTTTTTTTAAGAATTATTTTACTGTTTGAGAAAAGGTGAGAGAGAGAGAAACAGAGATAGAGAGAAGGGGGGTGCAGGGCAGTCTTTGTATTTGTCCATCATTCGTTTTGACAGTTTCATTCCACACAGGTGGATGTGGGGCTGTGCAGGGCGGGTGGGCAGGGTGCAAACTGGGGGCCTCCCACATGGGAAACAAGAACCTTCACTGCCATCCTGGTGGTTACCAGTTGTGCCACCGTTTAGCATGTGAGTTTGCATGGGCTGGGGCCAGGATTTGATCCGTGGACCTCATGATTGCAAGGCAAGTGCTCAACCTGCTGAGCTATCCCTACATCCCCAACTCTTGTCACTATCTTGATATAAAGTCTGGCACAATATAGTCAACCTCTCTTTGTCTGAACTTCCTCATTTGTGAAGTGGGAATGATAATAATAGTACTTATAAAATTTCTGTGAGGAGTAAATGATGTAATCAGTATATAACTTTTAGTAACATATGTGATATCTTTTGTTATATTTCCTAGGGAGATAAATGATGAGAAGTAAGTGGGTATTTATTCAGCAATTAATATATTACTAAAACTTTCCTTATGATAGCTCGTCTAATCCTTTCTACAGTCTCATGAAATATGTATTGTCTCATTTTACAAATGAGAAAAATGAGGTGTCCAACATAGAGATACTTTGTTTTGCCCTGTGAATAACCTCAAGTAAAGGATCTCAGATGTTGGGCTGTTCTCTTGTAAAACAGAGGTTATAATTCATATTCTAACTTCCTGCTGTGATAAGAGGCTCCAATGAGTCACATTACTAAAAAGAGCATGGTGCCCTGGCATCACCTTGTGGAATGTACATATGTCTATAATACCTCCTGATAGGAGTAATAATGCTGCCACATCTCCAGTCCTCCCCCAAGAAAGATGGTTTGTCATTAGTTCTAGAAGGTACCACAAAGTAGCCTTCTCTGGGTTATCCAGCCTCCACAACCTTCTGCAACTCCATGGCCTGCAGTGGGACCTGGTCTCCTCATTCTCTGAGTACTGTGGTCCTGGTAGAATAGGCTCAGTCTGGGCAGAGCCAGCAGTAATGAGTGATGATCAGATCAGACCTGCGGGAAAGACTCACAGAAATCTCCAAAGGCTTTGCCCCTGAAACAGTGTCTGAGCAGAGCTTTATAGGATGTGAAGGGATTTCCTAGAGACTTTGGTAGATGGATTGCTGTCTACCACATGACCTAGACATTTGGACCTCCTGAGGCCCCTTTCTTCCCTATAACATTTCCTTTTACATACCAGCAAGGTGATAAACCAAACCAGTTCGGAATTACAAGGATCCACGCATTGCCAACAAAGACTGTAACTGCTATGAGCAGAGACTGCAGAAATGCAGACTCTTCCTATTGGTGTAATCATGCAGTGTTTGTCCATCTGTGGCTGTTATTTCACTTAAAATGGTGTCCTTGGGGTTCATCCATGTACTCCATGTTGCCAGACTTCCTCAGTTTTTAAGGCTAAGTGAATGTTCCATTGTGTGTGTATTACCACATTTTTGTGGGCCATTCATCTATCAGTGGTCATTTGGATTGTTTCCAAGTCTTGGCTATTGTCATACAAGCTTAGCTAAAATAATCAAACTCATAGAAGCAAAGAATATTATGGTGGTTGTCAGGAACTGCAGTTGGGGAGAGGTGGTGGAACAGGAAGGTATTAGTCAAAGGTAATTTGTTAATGCAAGATAAATAAGTTCTAGAGATCTTACAACATGTGTTAATTGATAAGAATACTATATCATACACTGAAAAATTTGTTAAGACCTTGGAACTCATATTAAGTGTTCTTAACACAATTTAAAAAAAAAAGGTACTTTATTTGTAAATGAAATGTATCTAATTAGGGCAGTTAAATAATCTGAGCTTTGCTTTAGGACAACTTTGGTGTTACAGAAAATATGTGGAGGAAGACAAATTGTAACCAAGAGAATTTAGGAAGCCACTATCTGGTCCTGGAAATATAATGAAGAAATAAGGGTGGAAAAGTTTTCCTAAACCCTCTTAGAGTCCCTGATGGGGTCTGAAAATCAAACTAAGACAGATAAAGAGTAGAAAAGCTTACATATTTATTTGATATATTTTACGTAGCACAAGATCCTTCATAAGGAAATGAAGGCCCAAATAAACAGTGAAGCCAGAGTACTCCATGTTAGGTTTGATGAAGAGTGGGCAGTTGTGGAGGAATATGATAGGTCAGAGCGTATGGGGCTAGTTTAATAACTGGGAGAAACTTAGTAAGGCTGTTTAATAGGATTCTTCTCTATGTCTCTTTGTCTTCAAGGATAAGGATAAGTATAGGGAAGCACCTTTCACCTGAGGGTTTTATGACCTGTTTCAGGGAGAAGAGTGAGAGGGGTCAGAATGGCCTTTTTGCTTCTGCTGTTTTCTCAAATTTCTTCAACTTAAAATGTTCAGTATGCCAAGGTTCCATATTTTGGGGGTAGTGTAATATGAACCTCATCCCAGGCTAATTTGGAGACAACTGGATGGTTTGACATTTCAGAGGTAGAATCAACTATTATACCGCATGTGATTCAGGGTTATGGGTCAAGGGAAGAGAAGGCTAGTGTATCTCTCTTGGATATATTCAGTTTGAAGTACCTATGGGATATCTAGGTTTAGATACCAAGTAGCCACCTGGAGCTATGGGCCTGGGGATCAAGAAGGAAGTCTTGAATGGAGCCAAGAGTTTTACAAATAAGTTTTATTAGAGATAATCACTGAATCCAACATGAGAATGTGAAATTGAAAAGCAGAGGTGAGAGAGCAAAGTCCCAAAACATCAACATTTACAGGTAGTTGGAAGAGCTGGTATGTATATCAAAACATTAGGTCATGTTTTAGAATCAAAGTAAAGGGAATTTCAAGAAGCAGCTAGTCTGTGGCAATGTGTGGAGAAAGTACTTTCTGTAATGTGGTAAGGTACCAGAATGTGTTATGCTGATATGAGAATGCAAGTGAAGACAGAGGCTGCATATAGGGAACTCCTTCATGAAATTGACTAATGACATCAATTTTTTTTGACAGAAAGACAGGCCAACCATTTTAAGGGTCCTCCAGAGCTAAAGCTGTAGTGAGGAAAATTTACAGAAAACAAGCCTTGGACCAAATATATTAAATCTTGAGACTAGTGCCTAGTAGTAGATGCTCAGAAAATATGCTGAAATGTGTAAATCCTTTTAGTTTTACCAACTAAAATTTTTCCCTATATATAATCGAATCTTGTTAAAGTATTACTATACATAAGGTGTTTTTTCCCCTCTCTTTCTGAGCATAAAATTTAATTCAGCAATTCTGGAATTACATGAACAGTTATTTCAAGCATGTGCTCACAAAACACTTCACACTAGCTATACTTACCATATTTTCCAGCGTATAAGACGACCAGGCGTATAAGACGACCCCCTAATTTTACAGTTAAAACATAGGTTTAGGCCTATATTCACTGTATAAGACTACAGCCTTGGAAGTGGGGGGTAGTCTTAAACAGCGAATGTAGGCCTAAACCTATGTTTTAACTGTAAAATTAGGGGTCGTCTTATACGCCTGGTCATCTTATACGCCGGAAAATACGGGTAACTGCCTGGAAACTTTGCACCTGTCATTGCTTAAGGAAGCATTTTTGTAAAGTTTTAAATATAATTAAAAGTGATGTTATTTTATTTAGGTTCCATTTTTTTCCTTTGTACATTTGGGCTCTGCAGTCTACTTTTAATGATACCATGCTACTGAGCACAAAATAGAGACATCAGTCTATACCATACAACCCCGTCTGCCCAAAACAACACTTTCCTTCCTCTTCAGAGTAACCATCATTATGCTGGTTTTTATATAGTCATCTCCTTGCTTTTTAAAATTGTTTTACTACCCAGATGTGCATTCTAAAGATTATAATTTAGTTTTACTTAAAAGGGGCATGTTTTAAAAGTATCTTAATGTATTTAGGCTTATCTTTCTCCCTTTTCTAATTTATATGCTGAGAAAATCAGATCATTTTCATTTTTTCTTGTAATCTGGATTTTTTTTATTACTTTCATGGAATGTAGTTTAATGTTTTCCCATCCTCTGTATTTCCTGTAAACTAGTAAATGGACCTAGAGACTTGTCAGTGTTAGGACCACTGCTCTTTACCATAATACTACATTACTTCCTAGGTAGTGTAGTGTTCTTCCTCAAGAGACACATAATTCTGTTTTTGAGATGATTGTAGAAGCTGATGCAAAGTGGCTAGATCCATGATTTATTAGAGGTTGCATCATCATTGTATTAAGTTTCTTAATTGCAAAATTATATAAAATTTTTCTTCCCTATTTTTTGGTTCTCAGTGTAGCACATTTAGTATAGTAAGAGCAGTGTACTTGCTTGATTTATTTTATTTACCACTGTTCAAAAACAAAAACTTGGCTCTACTCATAGGTATCCTTCATAAGTGGGATGTTTATATCTATACCGCCTCATGGCTTTGTACTGATATTTCAATTTCATGAAAATTCAAAACTACAGGATATTTATTTAAATTCTTCTGTCTTAGATCTATCTGTATCTTTACCCAGTTCCTCCAAGTTCTTAAGGATAAGAAGAATGGGAAGGAAAGAACCAGTATATTATACAAACATACATTATATATATAGAAAACATACTTGTTATAACTACCAATAACATAAATACTGAAAAGAGTTAAAACAGTCATTACATTCTCTCCCCACTAGTTTTTTTGTTTGTTTTTATAGTTGTACGTTTTCTACACTTGTCAGAGTATATTGACCTACTTTAGTCCAATCTCTTTCCCCTATTTCATTGTCAGGAGATTAAAGTTAGGTCTTTGTGAGTCTGGTAATGCTTTAACAGAACTTTTCAGCTGTGCCTATGACAGAGAATAATAAAAGAAATCAAATCTATGTTGATAGACAAATAATTCTTAATTTTTTTTATTGTTTTTGAGAGAGAGAGAGAGAGAGAGAGAGAGAGAGAGAGAGAGAGAGAGAACTCAGTTCAGCACATGGGTCCGCACGGGCCGGGCCAGGACTCGGTCCCTGGCGCTGCAAAGTGAGCGCTTAACCCACTGAGCCATCCCGGCTCCCCGAACAAATAATTCTTGAAAGAAATATTATATTAAGAAACTGTCAGTAAAGCGCTATTGTTGATGATTTAAACTGTTTTATATATTGGATTTTCCCTAAACATAACTTTTGCATCTTTTTGTTGTTGTTGTTATTGTTTTCTTTTGTGACTGATAGAACATTCCAGTGTTCCAGTAGAAAAAAATATCACTTTACACAGACCTTCTTATATGGAACTCACGTGCCAGTTCACAACATCTGGGGATTTGAAATCAATAAATGTGACTTGGAAAAAAGATGATGAACTGCTTAAGAATAATTATCTCATCAATGCAACAGGAAGCATTCTGTATACCCAATACATGTGAGTATATCACATTTTAACCTGTATGGACAGATGAAATTACTAGTCAAATTCTAAATATTTTTGCTGACTGGCGTTCTTTTCTTTGCTGTCATTTGATACTCTGCTTTGCATATTTACAGATTTTTTCTGTTTTTAAATTCTGATTAATGGCTAAGTCTTCATTTTCATTAAAAAGTATTTTGAGAAATAAGCCTGGGAAAGCTGGGACGGCTCAGCGGGTTGAGCGCTCGCTTTGAGGCCACGAGGACTGAGGATCGAATCCCGGCTCCGGCTCAGGCAGGACCCACGTGCTGAACTGGGGAGTTCCCACAGTTCGGTTCTCTAGCTGTCTCTGTCTCTGTCTCTCTCTCTATCTGTCAAGAGTAAAATAGAAATAAATATGCACTGAAGACAAAAAGATAATTTCTCTCTATAAATGTGAAAAGATAAAAAAAAAAAAAAAAAAAAAAA
>PVKE010031197.1:0-19181 GCA_004027555.1 Craseonycteris thonglongyai
CCTCTCGCTCATTTGCTGGCATTCCTTGAACATTTAGTTAACATCAAGTAGGATGCAAGTGACAACTGAGACACAGACTGCCCTCCCAGTTAAGGCAGAGAAATCACAGGTAAATCAAGAAGCAAGTCAGGAGAAGAGAGCAGATGAATAGCACTGGAGTTCAAGGTGATGGCAGTTACTTCCAGGGGACTGACTATGTTTGTTAGTGGCAGGAGGAAGTAGGATGCAGAAAAGGTTAGAAGAACTGATGGGTCATGAGCAGCTACTCCGTACCATTCACTGTTGGGTCCTTCATCTACTCTCTCCTGTCACCCCCATAAAGTTCCATTTACAGATGGGAAACCAATGTGCAGAAAGCATTACTGAATTACCCAAGGTCAAACAGCTAGCAAACACCAACAAGAGGGTTTTGGCTCTGATTTCTCTAAATCTAAAAGTGGTGGTCTTTGGTGATGTAAGATTCACAGGTGATATCAGACCCTGTAACTTCCACAAAGTTAACTATATCAGGGTAAGTACACTCTCCAATATCTTACAAAGATTTACTTTATAATTTAAAACATGGGGAAGCCATAAATTTGATCACACACACATGCACACACATACAAGATATGTATTTGCCAAAATGTAAAATATTTAAGTATCCTAAAGTTCTAAATTAGTTAAGTATGGGGGGAAATCCGGAACATTTGCTAAAAATTATCACCACTGACAATACATTTTATGCCTTTGAACGGGTTTGGCCACATGACTATAGTGGTCTGAAATACAATCTTCCTTTTTTACCTCCAAGATGTTACACAAAAGCAACAAAAAGTGGGGGACGGAAAGATGAACACAGAATTTCAGTAAATTTAAGAGATAGATAACCCACAGACTCAAAAACTGTGTTACGGCTTCTAAAACCCACTAAGAGTCGTTCAGAAACATGCAGAGATAAATACATCCTAGGATTCAGGTATTTGTGTTTCCACATCATATAAAATGATAATACTAGTAAATACATATAGACCTATCTACATGCCTGGCACTGGCCTATAAGTTTTATATAAACTAGTATTTTAAAGATTTATTTTTATTGGTTTTTGACAGAGAGAGACAGAGAGAAGGGGGAGGGCCCAGAGCAGTCTCCATAGTTGACAGCATTAGTTTTCCATATAGTTTCACTCCACAGCTGGGTGTGGGGCTATACAGGGCAGGAACTGGGTCGGGAGCCTCCTGCATAGGCCCTGGCAAGAACTGAACTGGGGGCACTCCCAGTTCAGCATATGGGTCTGCATGGGTCAGAGCCGGGATTCGATCCCTGGTCTCCGGGGCTGCAAAGCGAGTGCTCAACCCGCTGAGCCATCCCACCTTCCCCAAAACTAGTATTTTAAATCATCACATCCTACCTATGAGACAAACACTATCTTAGTAATGACAAAACTGAGGCACAGAGATTAAAACCACAGAGTTCAACAGTAATGGACAAACTAGGGTTTAAACCCAGGCCCTCGGGCCCCAGAGCCTACTCTCCACGCCCACTTGGAGGGATCACCTATCTTATGGCACACGTACAACATTATCATTATATCATGATTTTAGTGGCAAAAGATTTAAATGGCTTAAATACCATCCATAGGCAGTTGTTTGTGTGTAATGACACATCTGTTCAGGGAAACAACAAAACTCAGAAATCATGAGGCAGCTTGAAACAAGAGATGAAATGGTTTCCAAGATCATGGTTAAATAGAAATGCCAATTTAAAAATATTATGAATAGTATGATATCATTTGGATGACGAAAATCTAGATATACCTGCATTTATAAATGCAGAGAAAATCTCCAGAATAGCATACCAGAAATTGGTGCCCAGGATTGCTTCTGGAAAGAGAAGTGGGTACCTGGATATAGGATAGAAGGAAGATTTGCTTTTCACTACAAACATTTCTCTAACTTTTTATTTCTGAACATGGCCAGGCATCACCTACTTACATGAAGCAAATTCAAAAACGACTTGAAGAAAATAGGGGTAAAATGTTTTCCAACTGAATTCCAACTGGGTACAGAAGCCATCAGAATAGTCTCCCTCTAACAATTTTTGATTCATTCCATAGAAAGAAGTGAATAACTTCCTGAAATTTTTCATAGTAGAGATTCCAAAATTCTTAGCATCAATAAAAGAAAAGAAAAACGTTATACCATCTACTTTCTTCAACTCCAATGTTTGTTTCTTAAAAATGTAGTGAACAAAAAACAGGAAATAATTCTGTGTAGATGGCAGTAAGGGGTGTTTCAATATTTATACATGGGGTGTACAGGAGAGAGCATGAGAAATTTCTAAAAAAATAAAATAAAGATGGCAGGTAATGACCCAGCACAACCACTGTGGGGCTAAAATAGAAATGGGTATGTCACCTCCAAGCCACGAAAGAAACAGAATCTCTCATGTCCTACAAAACATGCAAGGCATCTTGCCTTGCCAAATTTAAACAGGGACATTATTTTTGAGTTACTATAATTAGTTCCCACTTGTCTATGAATCAGGCTTTATGAGGCAATAGCATCTAAGCCCCATCAGATGAAACCTGAGGCGACATCATCTCTGTTTGTTATTATGAAAAGAAGAGACGGTGCCAAGTTTCCTGCAACACCCAATTCAAACACTGAAATTTGTAGGACAGAATGTCCTGTTGTCCACGTTTGAAGATAGGAATATATTTTCATCTAATACATAAGCCCCAGGTTCGGCTGGCAACAGGAAGGAGTTGAATTCCAGAGCTCAAAAATAGGACTTAAGTACTAAAGCACCTTTCATGGCTCCTATAGGATAATATGTACATTTTAACCCCTTAGCTGCAGCATTTTTAAGAAGTGCCCATGTTTGTGAACAAACACGAAACATTTTAATCT
This sequence comes from Craseonycteris thonglongyai, assembly GCA_004027555.1. Lineage (NCBI taxonomy): Eukaryota > Metazoa > Chordata > Mammalia > Chiroptera > Craseonycteridae > Craseonycteris > Craseonycteris thonglongyai. Next base: position 2,893 of record PVKE010031197.1, read on the forward strand.
AAAGCTATCTGCTGAAGTGACAAGAGGTTGGCAACGCAGGTGTTGTAAAGCTATTTTTATATCCCATGATATACTATTTTCAAAATTAAGTTTCTCACAAGCAACAAAGAGTTTCAACACCAAATAAAGGCAGGGGGAGGGGGAGGATTACTATTTAGGCTTGAATGAAACTGCTCCTCTAACGGGCTCTGATATTACATTTATAAATACAGTAGAATCCTGTGGTTTGCAAGAAGAGTCCAGCTAGTGAGCAAACAACTAACCAAGGCAGTTAGAATCTGGAAGAGGTTTAAACTGGAAAGCTTTGGAAGCCCCAGAGACCCAGCGGGAGGGTACACGCTCAATGCTGTCACTTGCAGAGAACATCAGTTAGCGGTAGGCCAAGGGGTCGGCACATGTGAGTGAGGGCAGTGGGTGCAGAAGAGGGAGATCCACCATTCACTTGCCTCCAGATTTATTCTATCAAAGCCTTAATATTTCCATGCATGCTCATGTGCCCTTCATAAATGTGCACAGGTGCACCTGCACCTTCTTTTATGGCAAATGCCATGGGTTCAGGTCCCAGTTTCAATTATTTACTAGCCAGGTTCCCTTCAACAAACCATTTTAACCCATCAGAATCTCATTTTCACCCTCAAATATAGAAATAAGGGACCTGGGAGTAACACTTGCCCTGTCAAAAGTCATGGGAATCCTACAGAAACAAAATGAAATAACAGTTTTATGGTTTTAAAAATTTAGCAAACATTTATATAACACTGAATACCAGGAGTGAGGTGCTATATGATTCTTACTCTTAACAACTCTCAGCTATAGGTACTATTCTTATCCCTGTTTCATGGGTAAGAAAACTAAGGCCCAGAGAGGCTCAATTTTTGCCCAAGGTTATATGATCTGAAAGTGGGATTTGAACTTTGGCAGTCTGACTCCAGAATATGTGCAACTATATACTGTACTATGCAACCTATTATCATCAGCATTGCTATTATTATGAATACCCTCATACTAATCCCAATTCTACAAATGAGGAAAATGAGGCTCAGAGGTTGAGTCACAAGCCAAGATCATAAAGCAAGCATGTGGCAGAGAGCCAGGATTTGAAATAGAGTCCATGTGATCCCAGACGCTGTAGTCTTCTTAAACACAAAGTTAATAAACTTGGATCCCAAAATATTTACTCTGCACCTATTGTGCTATAAAGCACTACTATTTTTAAGTTTCTTTTTTTCGGTTGTGCTATAAAGCACTACTATTTTTAAGTTTCTTTTTTTCGGTTACAGTTGACATTTAATATTATTTTATATTAGTTTCAGGTGTACACCATCATAATTAGACATTTATATAATTTATCCAGTGATCTTGCTGATTAATCTAGTACCCACATGGCACCATACAGAGCTGTGGCAACATTAGTGACTATATTCTCTATGCTGTACTTTACATCCCCGAGACTACTTTGTTTAAAGACCAATCTGTATTTCTTAATCCCTTCACCCTTTTCATCCATCTCACCAATGCCCTTTCCCTCTGGCAGTCATTAGTTTGTTCTTTGTAGCTAGGAGTAGTCTTTTAAAACACTACTTTTTAAAAAGGTAAAGAGGTGGGGAGCTGAAAGGCTTTCCTACCACCTCAAGGCTGTGTCAGCCCCACTCATGTGTCCCCCAGGCTAAGTCCAGAGCCCTGCACATAGCAGGTGCCTGGGGTAACTGATGCCTATTAGGATGACCATGACAACAGAAACATTTTAACTGTTGGGATGTAGTTTCAAAAGGGAATGAGATTACTCAATATGCAGGGGGAAAGCCCTACAGGGCAGAAAGAGGACACAATTTTTAAAACAATGTGAACAGGTGTGCTCTTTCTCAACAGGTGCCACATTTCAGGTACTTTATTCCACTAAATTTTCAACTCCTCCTGAAGGGTGACCAACTCATCGTCCCCAGACTTACCTGGTAGTCACATGTGCTGGACACCCTGTGGGTGGCCACCCTAGAGGGTGAGTATTAGCTTTATACTCGTGACCTCCTATCCTAGCATAATGCCTTGCAAACAGAAGGTGCTCAGTACGTCTTAGCTGGTTAGACGAATGGAAGAAGCAGTATTTTATTATTTCCAAGTACTTGCTTTCATTCCACAAGGGTTGCCAAGCAGCAGTCCTCACTCTGCTGAAAAGACTATGTGAGAATCATTTTAACTAACACTCTCATTGTCCATATGCAAATATACGTTCCTAAAGTGGGTCCTTTAAAAAGCTTTCTCTAAATCAACATCCCTCTGAGATTTTTCTCAGTAAATCCTCATCCATAGACAGTCAAAAGACAAATTTTAATTCAGCCTGAGTCTGAATGATCCTAAATCTGCAATAATAAAGTTGGGATGCTTTTTTCTTTTTTTTTTACTATAGGAAAAAGTCTAAAATGAGGAAACGTGAGGCCCTTCCGGGTTCCGGGATAGAACTGCTCCTTGACTTATTCCTGCAGAACAGGATGAACAGCTCTAAGGAGCACTCTCCCAATATCGAGCTCCTCTTGCAGAAAAGTAGAACACTCCACTGCCTGGGTCCCCCTGTATGATCAAGTTCTGGTAGTTGTCCACCCTCCCCTCTTCTCCATTCCCAACCTGTCCTGCCTCTGGCACAGGCAGCCAGTTCTCTCAGCCAGACCATCCTGGCCTGTTCTCTTCCTTCGGTTCTCTGACCTGGGTCTGGATGGCCCGGGTCTTGTGCCTCATCAGGTGCTGAGAATTCAGCCCTGGCAGAGGGGCTGGTGGAGCCAGCTCTGCCCTGCCCCAGGTGGTCTCCTGGGGAGTCAGGGTGGAAATACCGGTACACTTTATGGCTGGCCGGCCGGGCTGAATCTTATCCTGAGTCACTAATGCAGCCCTGCTTGGTTGTACCAGGCAGCCTAGAGAGTCCGTCACAATTTAAAATTAGAGAGAACACGATGGTGAGAAGCAAAGTTCTTGGAAGGGCAAACAGGGAGTCAGGTTGTCCGATCTTGGAGAGTCTCCTGTGGTCCAAAAAGGAGGGAGAGGGCTGGTGCCGGGAGAACCCCCTAAGTCCGTGGAATGGTTGCTAAGAGCTCCTAGCATGGACTGCTCTATACGACTGCCTGGGCTACAGGCGGAGAGAAGAGTCGAATCTGAACAAAGAACAACAGAATTATCAGTCAGAAGAAAGTCCAGCATGAATTATAACAGGTGGGAAACATGACTAATCATCAGGGGTTGGTGGGTTTTTTAAGCTATGATCAGAGCAAGAAAGCAAGGAAGTAACAAGCCTGCTGGGCGGCCAGTGTGATGTTACAGTGGCAGAGACGAGCGGAATGGCTTCTCTCGGGTGCTGTTTCCACCTCCTCCATCAGAGAGCATGTTCCTCACACCGGAAAAGGCAACTCTGGTGAGAGGTGACTAGAGCAGAAGACAGGCATGGGGCTAGAAGGAGAGCCATTGCCACTAAGTAAACTCGCATTTTCAGGCTCAGATGAACCCTATCCACAGAGAGCCAAAGTTCAAGCAGGTGTCACAGATAAAGCCGCAGAAAAAGGAAACATTTTGGAAAATGATGAAGGAAGGTTCTAGATGTATACACCAAGAAGCTTGGCATCACTGTCCAGAAAAAAATTCTAGCCTGAAGTATTAAATAGATGAATAACTAAGAAAAAAAATGTCGTGATCACCAAAAACTAACACGGGTTTACTATGAATGAGTACCAAATTAACTATTTCCTTTTTCCACATTAGATTTATTACACTAATAGTTCAGATTATAAATCACACTTTAACAAAAAGTTCCATGATATTCTTATAAATATGATAAAAGAAACATGAGCAATTAGATTTATATATAGATGACTGAACCATCAGCTCATAGGCACTTGGTCTTAGCCCTGTTCAGGAACATTTTGGTCAACAACTTGTACCCAGAGGTGACAAAAAATGAGGGACACGTCTAACTTGTTAGATGACACAAGCTAGATTTTAAAAGTTCCTCATAGGATAGGAGATGAATCAAATCTATCAAGATTAAATGTAAGATGGGTACATGTAAAGTCTACATATTTCTGGGGGAAACTGAGGAAGGGTAGTACTTAGGTTGACCACATCCTTCATGGATATTGAAGTGGTTACTGAAAAGAGTAGTCACGTCTTAGTTGTATGTGAATCCTTGTGATGATCCTCAGAGAACTTCCAAGGGGACCTCAGCTCTGGGATCCCTTTTAACACACTCATTCATAACAACAGTTCCCTGGCACCACACAGAAAAGTTATACACACTTGGAGAAGAGCTCAGGGTTGGGACTAAAGAGAGGCCATCTCTTAGGACACACCTTCAGGTCAGAACCAGCAGTGTGATGGCTGACACCATAAAAATACCTTCTGGTCAACACCTGCTATAGTCAAAGTTGCGTGTCTCAAAGACTGTCATTTTCAAAACTAACCAGCAACAGCCCCGCTACCAGAAGGGTGGTCAGGGAGGAGTAGATGTCAGGAACATTTTAAATTTGGTGACATCCTTCTCACCCAGTAACCTGTGAGTGACAAGCCAAGATCTCTGAATGGAAATGTCTGGTTGGAATGCCTTCTTACCTCATCAATCAGACAAGAATCTTTGGAGTTATTTTTTTCAAGGAAGGGGATGCCCCTGAAGGAAGTGAGTAGATGCCAAGCAGAGAATACAGCAAATCAAAATACTTCCTGACGCAGTTCAAACCCTTGGCTGATGTACTTCCAGTTCAATACCTGGAACTCCAGACCAGCCCAGTGAGATTCAGAAACAGGCTTCCATGTGGCTGGGAGCCAAGAACATCCAAAGTGGCTTCAGAAACCCCTAAGATCAAAGAAGCTGGGCCTGTTCCAAGCCATAGGATTTCTGAGCTAAAAGGGGCATTGGACATCATTTAGTTTTTAATTTTTTTTTTTTAAGTGGGGGGAATATGGAAGCGCTAAGAGTAAATAGTGTTGCAGAACTCCGTAAAGTAATGAAGAATTTGAAGACTCTGGTCTCCACAGTACTTTTTTTTTTTTTCGCCATGTTAACAGAGGAACCCAAAGGTTCAAATCAGTTGCCCCTACCCGCAGTGATCAATGAGGACTGTGTCAGTCCTGGAACTGATCCTGAGGTACTTGAGAGTAAAGACTACGGGGAGAGTACAGATGATCTGCAGTGAATTGGAACCACCGTCACAAAACTGCGTCACCCATGAACAGGCAGTAAGGGAACGAGCCACACCCCACCCTCTGTCATGCTGAGATTTTAACCCTGAACAGAACACTCTAAACATCAAATATTGTCCAAAAGCTCAGGGACAAGTTTTGAAGATAGAAAATATGCAAACAAGCATTTTTAGACACTCTACCTTGTATCCAGTTCTCCAAGGATGGGTCTGGAAGCCAACAGATTCCCCCTCTTTTTTTTTTTTTATTTTAAACTAATACAAAATGATTCAGACAAGTGTCCACTTTCTCTTTCCCAAAGCTTCCCTTTTTCGGTGCTCTTGCTCGCACAAGACACGTCCACTGTGCACCACCAGTCCTTAACACGCTAAACCAGGGCACTTTGGAGACAGAAGTAGCAACGACAGCAGCCAGAAGGGGACAAACTGAAGCAAAAAGCACTGAATGTTTGAACCACAAACCCCGAATCTGCAGTTGCTCTGTTTACTTAGAAACAGTTGCTGATGCTTACCCCAACCAAAGATAAACCAGGACAATCCCGGAAAGGGAAGGGGAAGCAGTGAGGTAAGGGCTGTTGTAAACCTGGCATCGTACAGAGGAAAAGCTCCTCGGGTTGTCAGGACACTGTTTCCCTCCCTACAGGAAAAATGTGGTAACAGACCACTATGAATAGTGACAGGAGGCTGTAACTAGGAGCCAGGCGGAGGTGTGCTGCCTTCACACACTTAGAAGTTGTCCAGGCTCTTTTGGAGACTATTTGATGGTGAAAGAACATGGATGACATTTGGAGTCAGAAGAGGTGAATGTGCATCCTGGCTCTGCTTCACTCAGGTAAGCTGTGTGACATCAGGTCAGGCACTCAACCTCTCTGAGTTTCAGTTCTGTGTAAACTATAAAATGAAATGAGTTGAACTAGCCGATCTCATACTTTTCTTCTAATTCTAACATTCTGTTATACTACTAACACAAAGCAGCTATGACTCCATTTGATGAATGCCTTCTGTATGTCAAGTACTCTGCTGGGTACTAGAACAGTTTTGCACTCAAGGAACCTTCTGATCCACATACACCGCAGCCTGTGAACAAGCTTCTAGAGCTACAGAAGGAGACATGGACAGGGCTAAGGGTCAGCTAACCCAGCAAAGAATGGTGCAGAAGGCAATTAGGAACAGCTATCCAAGAGTAATGCCCAAGCCGGGCTTAAAGAGGTAATTGAACCAAAGGAAAGGGTGAAGGAAATAACATGTAAAAAGCACAGAAGGAATGGCCCAGAAGGACATGCATGGTGGGAGCCGTTCTAAGATAAAGGCTCTCATAAGCCATGCAAAGAGCTATGGCCCAGCACCCCCAGGTCCACATCTTCTCTGCTCATCTCCCTAAATAGTCACATTCTCAGGGCTGGCATATGCCAACACCAGGTGAACCACCAGGCAACTATCCAATGCCTGCCTCCCAGTCAATCCTTTTGTGCCTAAGCCACAGAGCCAGGCCACACTTGCTGTGCATGGGAGCTTCCTCCCAGTATCTCAGCAGGCCTTGCTTTCAGCTCTTGCTTAGCCCCTAGAGCCCAGCCCATGGGCAGCTGTTCCAAATAGTTTCCATCCTCCTCAGAGCCCTAACTGCATCCCACCCCCAACTCACACTCAGTAGATGATTCCACCTCCTCTGTTCCTAGGAATGATTGTCCAAACACAGCTCCCGTAGCAACCCTTCTGCCCTCCAGCCCCTATTTCCTTCCTAAATAGCCCAGGCCAAACTGTGGGTATCTCTGCTCACAAGTACAAAAGAAAGTTAAAAACCAGAAATCACAGCCATCCACCAATGCAGGCTGATGCATCTGACTGGGCTCTGAGTGAGCATGCTTAAGTGGAATAAGGTACATGATGTACTCTGCATGCTGAAAGGCATTATGTAAATATGATTAGCAACTCTCTAAGTGTTGGCTGAATAAATAAGTACACAAATCGATGAACTTGGCTTTGAAGAGGCAGTCTAAAGAGTTGCAAAATACACAGTATCTTCAAGCACAGGAACCAAGAATGCAACCTGGAATTTTGCCAAGAAGATCCTTTCTCTAACCTGATGGCCAGGGCTTTGCGAGCCTGTTCTCATCTCTTCTTTGCTCCTATGCACACAGCCCACTTCACGCCAATCTAAGCAGCACTAAATTACGTTAGTGCCACTTATTTCTGAAATATAACTCCTAAAACAAACAATATATTTAATACAAAATACATACACAGTAGGTTCAATATATATTGCATATATATTGTATTTGGACAGTATATTTCTTTTTCCATGCTCGAAGTGCCATTATAGGCTCTCAGCCAATGAAAAGAAGCAGAACACCCTCTTGGCCAATTGCTGACACAGCCCCACTGCCAACACCCTGAGCAGCCTACACGGTACCATCCTGTGTTGGGCATACTCGACAGCACGTATTGTGTACTTGCTGAAGAGTCTAGTCTGCCATTTATTTATTTTTGGGGTCTGGTTAACAATTTTGACTCACAATGGTCAAGACATGGTATGCAACCTGTGTTAGACCTGCCACAGAAAAATAAAGGAAATGTATCACCTAGGATTATAAAGGTCAATGTTACAGTAGTCAACAGTGAACATGGGTCATTGGAAGTATTCTACAGAATACCAAGAAGATAAAAGTCCTTCTGCCTAGTTCACTCTGCACCATCTGCTAAGCAGAAGCTAAGAGAGTTCTCTTCCAGAGCTGCAAAGTTCAAGGTTATACCGTGAACTCAAAACCCATTATATTTAGTTCTTCTTGTGTGTTTATTACCAGTAACTATGAGGAATAAATGATGACACAAGGAGCCTTCTCCATTGACACTCTGCTCATCTAACCACATAGAAACTCACATAGCCTGTACTCTGATTTCCTGGAACTCATGTCCAATAGCTAGGGAAGGCTGCTTCTGACAGAACAGAGAATTCTAGGCTGTTAGAATTTGAGAGACAGACCATACTACCTCTTTTTATATAGGAAACAAACTACTCTAGGTTGTCCTAGGATAGGTGGCGAGTCAGGTCCTGGCAGGTGGCCAAGGTGAGAATTCTAGCCTCTTCATCCCCTGCCCAGTATTTCAAGAGTCTATGATGAGCTGTCTCCCTAAAACCAAAAAGCTAAAAATGAAAAAGGATTGAGATGCTGTCTCCATCCTGGCTAGCGCTTAGTTTTAAGTCATTTACAATAATAATGTTAGGAGGAAAAGGGCATTATTAGCAGAAATAGAAAATGCTGATCATAGTCCCTCATAAAATGGAAATGATTTAGAATAAATTCACATAGCTATTAAAAGTATTAGGTTGGCTTCATGGTTTTGTATTGTTCATGTGAAGTTCCTTTCCTGTAATCTACTGGATACTTTGTATGGTACCAGATCCAAAAAAAATAGCAATTCTCCTTTCTTAAATTGGTGACTTCGATCATCCAATTTTATATTTTTGTCTGACTATTGTTAAAAGGGAAGAAAGCTAAGAGATGTTCAGCTCCTTCAAGTTCAGCAGTTCAGTTCTATTTGAAAGAAAAAAAAAATCTGGAAATATTTAAGAGCAAATGTAATTAGTAGATTTGTATAAATGTTCCCAACATGGTAATTTTATGAGCAAACCACATTATACAGAGTAGATGTTATGTTTCAAAACTAATATAATGATTTGGTATTTGTAAAGAATACAAAAACTTCTATTATTGCTTTCTTTCCTTCCCCTGTTATTTAAAAATGCACAATCTCTTTAAGCAGAAAAACATTTGTTTCACAACTCTACTGCTCCATTTTTTCCTCCCTATCATTTTAAGTTTAGTTTCTGTTATTTAAAAAGGGGGACAGCAAAGTGTTTTGCTGAATGTCAAGATGGCCTTGATATTTTAAGATAAGCTTTTATAATGAAACTAAGTCAGGGGTTATAAAACCAAAACCTGAGAGGGCCAAACAGGTAACACAAGGTGGGGACTCCAGCAAACAGGGACTCACACATCCCCCAACGTGCAGACACACCGCTGGTTCCACTCCAGCCCATGCGCTCCCATATAAGAACATGGCCCAATACTGCTAGACAGTCTAATTGTCAAGACTAGCTAGAAATCAAATTATATAAAATTTCCTGACTTTTAAAATACTGGCCGCTCCAAAAACTTAAAATGCTGGTATTTTGTGGGCAGTTAGCTAGTGTGCAACCTACCACAAAGGACAGAATGCTATAAATAACTCAAGGAATAAATAAACATCTAGAAACACAAATTTTGTTGGAAAATGGAGGTTGATCTCTGTATATACTTACCTATATTCCATTATAATAACTGTTCTCTGGGCCAGAGGAGGAGGGAAGGGAGAATAAATGGACTTAAGAAATGAAATTAACTATTAGAAATAAAAATAAAAAAAAAAAGAATAAAGGTGCCTCTACATCTTTTTTTATTAAAAAAAAAAAAGCAATTCATGTAAGAATATCTCCACCTTTTGAGTCCATGTTGGAACAATTCTGGAAGTTGCAAATTTCACTGAATTTAGGTTTCCTTGAACATAGCTACCTTCCCTAAACTTTCTACATCTAATAGAAATGTCATCCTAGAGCAGGTAGAACTATCAAGTTCTGCACTCAGAACTATCAAGATGCAGTCACCGTAATAATGGTATGCTAATGGCTCACATGGCTAAGTTAGAAGGCATGATAACTGGTTGGGGAGAGTCAGCTCCTGAAAATGTAAAACTATTAGATATGTAAAATTGTGCATGTGCCTTAGAGGAGCTCTTGACCACTCCCCCACAAAAGTCTATGAACCAATAACTAACTGATTATAACAGTGAAAGTTCAACTGTGAAAATCACAAATCACGCAGTCATTTTATCAAGCATACCTCTGCAGGAACCATCTTTTATTTAATTGCTGCCATAATCAGCAGACCAGAGAAAAATCTGAGTGAGGAAAAGAGTGAGTCATCTCTATGTTGACAAGGAGATGGCAGGATGAGGGCACTGCTGATCAGATGGTGCCTTGTCTAAATTAGCGGAGTGATCAGCATGATTTCTTCCCATGACACGCAGTAATCACTAGAGGTGATGTTGATCTACTTGTTTCAGTGACAACCCCAAGTACAATCTAATGTTTACTTCCCTAAACCAGGGGTTAATAGGAAACGCAAAAAGATGTATCTCACTCTATTTGCAGTCAGCTGACGAAAAAAGGAGAAAATATCTTGGTTTTACACATGGGCAGCAAATGTGATACAACTTTCATATTTGTTTAACAAGTACAAAATCAAATGTGTAAATCTCGAAAATGGATATGTGTTTGTGTAAGGCACCATAACTTTGGCCAGAACGTGGCCTTATGAACCTCTGGTGACACAAACCAATACGGTAATGGAGGGAAATAACTTTCCGACAGTGACCCCTGCAGAAGCTGCCCCAGCAGCACACACAGAGACCCAAGCAGGGTGATCAGCAGCATTGGTCCTAGCTACTGAATTCTAGCCTCACTTTCAGAAACAGGGCAGCTTATGCAAATTCCACTTCAAGCATTTTCTAAAGTAGTGGAGGTTCTGAAGATGAGAAAAATGAGTTTGGGTTGCTTTTAAATTTGACTGAACTTTGGGGTTAAAAACTCTGACTTGCAATGGACTCTATCTCGTCCTGTTGCACAATGCAATTCAGACTTTGCTCTAAAGGGCGGCAGAGAGCCACGCAGTTAAATGGCCATAATTTGTGATTTGACTCATGGCAACCACAGCTCATCAAATCCATATTTGTCTGAAGCAGCTTAATAAAATGTATGCCAGAAACAACCTTAAATCCTTTTTCAAAGGAAGAAAGGAGGAAAGAAAGAAATTGGCCTGACTGACATATCCCTAACATACAAAAATTTGAAATTCAACTTAAAGAAGCCTAGTCCCAAATTGCTGATGAACATGATGCCTTGAACAAATAATGACAATGGATGGTGAACAGGCAATGACCTTGATCAACAGACACATCGAGCAAGAGCACCTGGCCTGGGCAGACTTTTTCAGGGCAAGGGCTGCTTCTCCAAGTGTCGCAGTCCACTGGCTATTTATTTTATTAATCAGGCAGCCACCCCAAAATTGTGTGGCGGTCCACCAGTGGACCACAATTAACATCTTGCCCAGCCCTGGTCTACATGCACACAAGCACTGAAAGACTGTTTTGCTTTTAACTTGAGGATACATTATTTTCAAAATGCCCCACCACCCTAAGTCTCTAGGGGCATGAGAAAGTACCATCTTTTTATTCCTAAAATCCCATACTGAAAAGTAAGCCAGGAAGAGAAAACCTCCCCAATATGATTGCCAATAAGTTTCATTTTATTTATTCATTCATTCATTCATTCATTCATTCATCTTATTTAGGTTCCACTCTGTGGGAAGACAACCGAAAACCAGGGCTGATGTCAATCGTCATGAATGCCATTTCAATGAAACCTTCATTTTGCCATAAACCTCTGATTATAGAGAATGCGACACAATCAATGCTCATTTCTCAGAGGTTAGATGCTCCGTAAATCTCATCGAGAATATTTTCAGTGAAATATGAGGGTCTTGAGGATATGTAAAAGCAACTTCGGGCTGCCCATTTCCCAAGCAATTTGAAACAGTGCAGTTTAGAATGCCGCTTATCACACCATCCTCCATAGCCGCACTGGTCCCCCATTCTTTTGTCATTTTCACAAAAGGCCTGAAAAGAGTGGGCCTGGGGAAAGTGAAAATGTTTTCAAAGGGAATCCTGAGGGTATTTTAAGAAGCCTGGAGAGAGAGCTAAACTGGGAGGCTCACCAGGGCAGTCGAGGCAGGTGGGGTCCAGGCACAGGGCAAGCTGGCAGGTGTTGAGCTGGTAAGTGTGGGAAGGGGCAAAACTGTCCATAGGGGCTGGAGGAAACATAGCTAAAGAAACTCAGAGAAAGCCAGGATGGCTCAGCGGGTTAAGCGCTCGCTTTGAAGCCCCAAGGACCAAGGATCGAATCCCGACTCCGGCCCAGGAGGACCCACATGCTGAACTGGGGTGTGCTTCCCAAATGCGATGAGGCCCCCCAGTTCAATTCAAAAAGAAAAAAAAAAGAAAACAAAAGAAACTCAGCTGGTAACCTCAAAATGGAAAAACCAATGAACCCAATGACAACATGCAGGAAGCTCAGTAGGGCCACTGGTCTGGAAAACGGACAAAACTAGCACATAACAGCTGCATTTTATGACTGAAGCCCACAAATACATAAAAATGTGTGTGATTCAGAATTTGATTTTCTCCTAACAGTCACCAGCAATAGAGGGGTCTGGGTGGTACTTAAAACACATTTATTACAACCATCAGAGTATATTTTTGATGCTTTTTATCTTGTAGCATTTATACTTGATATTGCAAAGATATCCTCATTATTTCCTAAATTGAGGTATCGCAGGTCATAGTGCCTGTTCGGCCTTCTCCACAGAATTTTTTTTTTTAAGACTTACTTTATTGTTTTTGATAGAGACAAAGAGAGACAGAGACAGAGACAGAGAGAAGGGGGAGGGCCCAGAGCAGTCTCCATAGTTGTATATCATCAGTCTTCAACATGGTTTCATTTCACATAGGTGGGTGAGGGCTGTGCAGGGCAGGAACTGGGCTGGTGACCTCCTGCATGGGAGGCACGCCCCCTCAAGCTAGGGGCCGAACTGGGGGCCTCCTGGATGGAAAGCACACCCCAGTTCAGCATATGGGTCCACAAGGGCTGGGGCTGGGATACGATCCTCGGTCCCTGGGACTGCAAAGAGAGCGCTTAACCCACTGAGCGATCCCGGCTTCCCCCACAGAATTTTATCACATTTAACTTTCATTGTAAAATGACTGATTTTCAGGACTGTTTTTCACTTAGTGAACCTTCATTTAATGAACTTTTGGATGATAGAATTACAGGATGAAAAAAACCTGAAACATTAACAGTGAATTAAACTTAACAGTCATCAAAATAGCTTGTAAAAGTTACAGTGCATATAAAGAACAGTGTAGTTTTACAAGCTATTGGCACAGGATGCTGGATTTTTCTGCTTGCCAGCCATGTGCCAACTGCATAAATGCAGTTTATAATTCACTTAGCTGACCAGATTTAAAATTACATGATTCCGGGATGCAGGGATGGCTTAGTAGGTTGAGTGCTTGTCTTACAGCCCTGGGGTCCAAGGATTGTATTCCGGCCCCAGCCTGTGAAAACCCATGTGCTGAACTGGGGTGAGCACCAATTAGGTTCTCACCAGGGCGAGCTTCCCATATGAAAGGCCCACAGCTCACGGGGGTGTGCCTCTGATGTGGGAGGCCCCTGGTCCAGTTCCTGCCCCATGTAGCCCCATGCCCACATGCAGAGTGAAACTATATTGAAAACTAATGACATACAACCATGGAGACTGCTCTGGGCCCTCCCCCTTCTCTCTGTCTCTTTGTCAAGAAACAAAAATATATCTTTAAAAAATCAAATAACAAAATTCTACAACTAATATTCTTCTATTTTATATAGATTTTTGAGGTATAACTGACATACAACACTGCATTAGTTTCAGGTGTACCACACAATGATTCAATATTTATATACATTGCAAAATGATCACCACAGTAAGTTAACAGAATCTTTTTTCTTGTAATGAGACTTTTTAAGCTCTACTCTCTCAGCAACCTTCAAGCATGCCATGCAGTATCACTAACTATAGTCGCCATGCTGTCCATTACTTCTCCAGGACTCAGTTATGACTGGGAGACTGCACATTTTGGCTCCCTTCACCCATTTTGCCCACTCCCCACTCCCTACTGCTGGTAACCACCAATCTGTTCTCCGTATCTATGAGCTAAAATTAACTTTCTTGATTTGAAGGGGTCACAGTATTTCCAACTTTTTCATATGTCATTATCTGCTTTAAATAATTTACATTTGCATTACATGAAATCATTCCACATTCATTAGCATGTGTCTTCATTTACTTCTTAGTAGGAATTTTATATGGAAAATCCACACTTTGCCTTTTCTCTTTTCTGTCCAAATCCTACCTATCCCTCCTTTCTTTCCTAGGTGATCTCATCCAGTCTCACCGCTTTGAGTACCATCTACCCTCGGATGATTCTCAAAGGTACCATTTCCAGCAACAGGCAACTCTACACCTCTACGAGAATGTCAAATGGGCATCGCACATTTAACATATCCTAACAGGCCTCTAGGGTCCCCCCAAGCCTCCCTATTTGTTCCTCATGTCAGTAAATAGAAATATTGTTCACCCAAACACACAGACTCTCATCCTTAACTCTTCCTTTTGCTCATTTCCCACACAGAGTCCAGTAGGCCCTACATTTAACCTGAGTTTGACCACTTCATATCATTCTATGATCACCACACTGACCCAAACTTGGATCAGTGGAAAGGTCTCCTGGAGGTTACACTGATTCTACTCTGTTCTCTACCCAGGGCCCAGAAAAATAACTTTAAAACACAGAAAAGATCACATCACCATTCTATTAATACTCAAACATCTCCAGTGGTAACCAGTCACACTGGGAATAAAATCTAAGCACCTTATCATGGCCTATAAGATTTGGCTCCCACCTACCACTGATCTCATTTTCTATCATTCTCCTTCCATAACTACGGCCAGCTCAAGGCCAGCCAAACTGGCTGGCCTACTATCATGCCAAGCTCTGCCGACATCAAAGGTCTTTCCTCTCGCTTGCTGTTCCCTCTGCCTAAACATTCCTCCCCAGATTCCTTCACTCCACTCAAACCTCTGCATAAAATCTCTCCCTGTCTTGCTCTCAGCCCTCCTCTCCTCCACCACAGAAGCCTTTTCAAATCACTCTTTCAAAAAGAGCCCCTCTAGCCCCTCACTTCATTTTTTATGCCATTTATTATTATCTGTATTTACATTATTTATTTACTTCATTCATAAAACAATACTGAGAGCTCTTCATGTGCAAAGCACTCTTCTCAGCTGGGGATACAGAGGTGAATCAGATACGCAAAGACTCCTGCCTTCATTCTTGTCACCCCAACTTGAATCTAAGCTCCAGGAAAACATGGACACAGTCTGCTTTGTGACCACCGAATTTCCCATGCCCAGAGCAGGGCTTTGCCCAAAGTGGGCACTGACACATATTTGCTGAGTTGGGTAGTGTCCCACCCACCTGAGGTCATCTGCTTCTCTGGGGACGCTCACCACAGAGCTCTTCCTGCCTACTAGATGGAACTCCCATTAAGTTACCCACGATGTCCACCATGTCCTCTTAGACACAGGAATCTGGACAGCCAGCCTCCTATGCCTGAAATGGGTCTGTAACTGTGGGCCTGCCTGTTCTGACTGACTGCCCTTCCATCCTGTGCCAGCCCCCAGCACCTTGCAAGCTCCCCAGGCAGCCATGCCACTGGGATTTGTCTCACAGTATCACAAGGGCACCTGGTCCACACGGTGAGAACTGACCAGGCAGTCAGTGTCCAACAAACTAGCTTTTCTCAACAAAGAGTGGCTGGAATCGAGATGCACAGATCAAACTGCCTCTCTGGCTCACAACGGTCCTGCCTCTCAAGAGCTCACATGAGACCTTCAACATTAACTAGCTAGCTGGCTTCGAAGCATTCCCATCACTGCTTTGGAACACACACTTGTTAAGGACACATTTTTGCCTCTTTCAACTGCCAAAGAGGCAAGACATTTACCTGCTGGGATGAGTAAATAACTTCCTTTCTAAAAAGGAAGAGCATTTGATAACTTTGAAATAATCTGATCATAAATAAAAATGAAGGTAACTGTAAAATGTAATTAATTCATCCTCAAAAAAAACAGCACCTGCAGTGGTAAGAAGAAAAAAAAAATGCAAATCTTCTTGAAGAACCACTCTGGGGGTCTAAGAAAATAGGTATTTAAAATCCATGTCTCTGGAAACAACCAAAATGCCCTTCGATAGACGACTGGATAAAGAAGATGTGGTACATTTACACAATGGAATACTACTCAGCGATGAGAAATGATAAATTACAGTCATTTCTGGCAACATGGATGGACCTAGAGACCATCTTATTAAGCGAAATAAGTCAGACTGAAAGAATCAGGAAACACATGACCTCACTTATAGGTG
>PVKE010031198.1:0-19181 GCA_004027555.1 Craseonycteris thonglongyai
TTCATAAAGTCCTCCCTGAATCCCAGGTCCATAAGTTTAGTGCCAATGTTTTCTTCTATGCAATTTATTGTTTCCTTTCTTATTTGGAGATCTTTAATCCATTTTGAGTTAATTTTGGTATATGGTGAGAGATCGCAGTTCACCTTCAGCCTTTTGCATGTGGCTTTCCAATTTTCCCAGCACCATTTACTGAAGAGGCAGAAGCTAACTTTTATTGGACACTTTGTGTCAAGCACTGAAAGTGCTTTACACTAGATAGATGTTTTTACACAGTTAAAAGTGAAATTAAGCCAAAAGGTAATGGAACAACCTTTAGAATTAAATATGAAAAAAAAGCAGCTGAATCTATATCAAAGTGGTACTAATTGCATAGAAAATAATTCATTAACTACACTCTTTGGCCTTCTGTCCTTAGATGCATATTTTCTAAGGGCAAAAAAGAACTGCCAAGAAATTCTCAAACCTGATGCCGTTGTCTTATGGTTAAGGATGACATCATGGCTTTGAAACCATTTTATATAGGTTGTGGGAGAAAGCAGGTATATAAATACACTGCTGCTATTAGAAACCAAGATGTTCACTGAGAGAGAAAAGAAGTAAATAAAAAGCTAAGACGAAAGCCCTGTGATGGTAAAGATAAGAAAGCTAAATGGCTCCGTCTGGCGGCCGTCTGGAGAATGAACCATAAAAGTGCAGAGCTGCCTCACAGAGGCCCACATCCTGGCTGCTGCTGCTACTACTGTCCAGACAGAAGATACTGCTGGGTTCTAAAGCAGCTGGGCATGGAGGGTGCCTGGCCTTGGGTTTCCAGGCTTCCTGGTTGTGGGATCAGTTTGACCAAAGTCCCTGTGCTGCCTGTGTCACCTGCAGACAGCCAGCTAAAGGTGTGGATGAGCAAGTATGGCTGGAGCACTGATGAGTCGGGCCAGATCTTCATCTGCAGTCAGGAAGAGAGCATTAAGCCCAAGAATATCGTGGAGAAGATTGACTTTGACAGTGAGTGGTGGCCTGAGGCCTGAGGCTGTGGGGCTAACGGGGTGCCCTTCCTTCCACAGAGGCCAGGACTGGGGTCCCTCAGGATCCTGGTAGATGTGTTCAGGCTCAGGGTTGGGAAATTAGTATCTGCCAGGCTCCACCACCCTCTTCTGTCATGGGGCCGTGGCTCAGGAAGGAATGGGGGAGGGTGCTGGATGCCGCCTCCCCCCCCCCCCAGGAATTTCTGCCCTGTGCCCTGCCGCACTAGTATGACTTCCCAGGGTCTGGAGGGGTCTGTTGGGATGTCCCCACACCCTTCCTGCTCTCAGGGGCTCTGTCCCATTGGGATTCCCGGGGCTGGACTTCAGCCCTGGCATTTGCTGAAACGCAGAACCCCAGAAAGTGCAGGCTCTGGAGTCGGGTTGGCTGGGTATGGGGATCTTGGTTCTTGGCTTTGTAGCTGTGCAACTTGGGACAGGGAACTTGACTGCGCTGTGCCCTCTGTTTCCTCACTGGAAAGTGGGGAGACAGCGCCAGTCAGTCATTGTGACAAACAGTGTAGTTCTTTACACTGAACTCATTTGGTCTTCACATCCCCCTACAAGGCAGTGCCATTAAAGATACGTATTTGTATAGTGTGGCTTCTCAGTACAAACCAGTTAATTTGATGCTTAATTGGGGAGCCACACTAAATGTGCAGTCATGTTCATACTTGGGGACCTGGGGGCCCTCACTCTTAAGTGAGATTTGCCCATTGTGTTGGGATTCTGTGGGATTGCTCACTGGAGCAAAAGTGCAAAGCCAGGGGAAGCCGGGATGGCTCAGTGGGTTAAGCGCTCACTTTGCAGCGCCAGGGATCGAGGATCGAATCCCGGACCCAGCCTGTGCGAACCCATATGCTGAACTGGGAATTTTCCCCAGTTCAGTTCTCTCTCTGTCTCTGTCTCTGTCTCTCTCTCTCTCAAAAAAAAAAAAAGAAAAAAAAAGTGCAAAGCCAGCGCTCAGTGTCTTGCAAATAGTCTGTGTTATTGTGACAGTAATGAATAACACTTAATGCCAGGCATCATTGTAAGCATGCCATTTAACCCTGGGATCCTACAGGGTAGATGCTTTATACAGGTGGGGAAACTACCTGGTACTCGACAGAGCTGATATCTGAACCTAGGCCGCCTTGCTCCAGAGTCCAGGCTTTTAACAACTTACCTGAACTGCCTTTTGTGGTTAATGGTGACTAGGGCCCAGAAAGGGGTTGTGATCTGCCTCTAAGGAATTGTGGGTGCTGTAGTTGGTTGCTGGAAGGTCATCTCCCATTCTTCCCATGTTGACCCTGGTCCCCCCTTCTCTTCTCAACAGGTGTGTCCAGCATCATGGCATCCTCCCAGTAACGTGACAGGCGTTTAATAAAGATTCTTTGACTTCCTGTCTTCCTCCTCATTGGCTTCTTGCCTCTGCCTCTCGCCCATCAGAGGGAGCCAAGGAGCAGGCCTCTGCCTTCTTGTGCTGCGATGCCCCTCCCAGCAGGCCTTCCACCTCCTTTCTTCCCTTGGAGCCCGACCTTCCAACCTTCCATTCTCACCTTCCAGCCCTGTCCTATCACCAGTGCAGGGCAGGTGTTGGTGAGTCAGCTAAAAGGAGGGTGTGAACTGGACAGGGGCCCAGCCCTGCATCTGACTGTACCTGGGGCCTTCAGCCCTGGGTTACTGGGTGAGGGGAGGCACACCTTTGCCCTAGGACCTCACAGATACAGGCAGGCCCAGTGGCTGGGACAGTGTCTGGAGGGGTGAATCGGGGGATTCTGGCTCCTGCTCAACCTGTTGGTCTGGTGACTCAGCCTCTTAGAAAGGGGGAGAATGGTATGGTGTGCCCTTGCCAGAGTAAAAGGATTTCTTCAGCCCCTGGCAGTAAAAATCTCTGACCCAGGTCCTAGCTTTTCTTGGCACTTAGAAAACAGGAATCATTGTTAATTTCAGGCTAGGAAGAGTTTGTTTCTGAGGTTGCAGACTAGTCCCTTTGCACTATTGTGTTTGGAGAGACTTTTCAAGGAAATTGGGATTTTTAGCCAGGCCATGCTCCCCCATCCTCCATGCATGCCAGGGGACCTAGCTCATATCGCTTGATCCTTAGGTAGGTTGATTATCTTTCCCATTTTAGACGAGGTATTCTAAGCATTCTGGCAGAGTGACCTTGGGCAAGTCTTTCCCTCTGCACCTGTTATCTGCACGAAGAGGGGGTGGGGACAGCAGTGACTGCCCTCTGGGGGAAAATGGAGGAAATACGGTAGGGGAAGCCAGGATGGGTCAGTGGGTTAAGCGCTTGCTTTGCATCCCTGGGGACCAAAGATCAAACCCAGACCTGTGTGGACCCATATGCTGAACTGGGGTGTGCTTCCCATGTGGGAGGCCGTCAATTCAGTTCTTGCCCCCGAGTTGGGCCCCTGGCTCAAGAGGGCGTGCCTCCCATATAGGAGGGCCCCAGCTCAGTTCCCACCCTGCACAGCCCCCGCTTACCTGTGTGGAATGAAACCATGTTGAAAAACTGATGATGTACAACTATGGAGACTTGCTCTGGGCCCTTCTCTTTATCTCTGCCTCTGTCTCTGACAAAAACAATAAAATAAATCTTTTAAAAAACCACAGTAGACGCACAGGCCTTGGTGTGGACCTATGGCTGCCCCTGAGGGAGCTCTTTGTTCTGACAGTGGACTCTGCCTGTGGAAAAGGCAACAGCAGTGCCAGAGTTGCCTACCCTGCCAACCGTCCCTGATCTGCCTGAGTTCACACCCATCCTGACTTGGGGAGCCAGGACAAGGCGGAACACCCTTTACCCTGTGTTCTGGACAAGCAAGAGCCAGCAATTGGGGTGTGTCCAAATCCTGGGAACAAAGGGTGCTTCTGCAGGTCAGGACTCAGGACTTGGCTCTTGGGGATAGCAGGAGGGAAGACAGATGCTGCTACCCACCAATTTGTGTGGTTATCAAAAAGGCACCCCTTCAGGGTGGGTACAACTCCCACTCACCCACAGGGCAGGTTCCCTTACGTAGGATACAACCTGCACAACTGGCTGTGGCCACTCCATAGGGAAGAGATGACCTGTATCTCCTTGGGAAGCCACATCTTGACCCACTCAGTCAATCTGCTTTTGCTCATGGAAAACCATCCTTTGAGCGGCTAAAAGGCCAGGTTCTGGAGAAAGATTGCCTAAGGTCACCCCTAGCCTAGTGGCCTCTGGGCTTGCCAACCCTGTACCTCATTCTAGAGCTGCCAGAATGTCCGCTGCAGTAGATGCTGTGTGTTTTAAAGCACATGAAGATTTCAGAGCACCTTGGCATGCTGTAAGATGGGTGTCCAACCTTTTGGCTTCCCTGAGCCACATTGGAAGAATTGTCTTGGGCTACACATAAAATACACTAACAATAGCTGATGAGCTGGGGGAAAAAAAAAATCTCCATGTTTTAAGAAAGTTAACAAATTTATGTAGGGTTTGGGCTGCATATGGCCCACGGACCACAGTTGGAACAAGCTTGCTCTAAGAGATCATGAACTTGTTGCCTGTCTTGGGCGCTCAGGCTCGGGGTTACTGTGTCAGTTGTTTCTGTAGTCACCTAAACATCCCAGTATCTAGCCATTCATATTCCCATCCTGGGAGAATACAGCCCTCCTTTGTTTTGCCTAGGTAGCGTTAGTGATGGGACACAGCATTTAATTAGTTCTGACTTCATTCTTGAGAATTCCAAGTGCTGAAGTGATGAACCTAAAGCTAGGGCCCATTGGCCATAGCCTTTCACTCAGTCCCTTCCTGCCTCTTCCTGCACCCTCTGAGCCCCTGCCCTGCTGCCCCTTGACCCTCAATAAACAGCAGCTATTATTACTGTGTTATCTATGTATGGCCACTGGGAAGTGGCCTCAAAGCTGACTGACAAAGGGAGTGCTTAACTTAAACCTCTTTACCCTGGACCGTCCACTTCATCTCTGAGCCCTAGGTCTGGACATTTTTCAGTGTCCAACGGAAGCAGACAGGGAGGGGCAGATGGCCCATTGCCCAAGGGACTTGCCCTGCTGACCAGGCCCAGCTCAAGAGTCCTGGGCTTGTTCACCAAGTCAGGCAGGAAAAGGCTGCCTGCCCCAGCCCAGCTTGAAAACCACCAACACCCCTGGGTCCTTCGCCAGGTCCTGGCATCCCCTGGGAAAATGGGCTACTGTCCAGGTCTTGTCCCCTTCCTATGCTTGCCATTGGATCCTTTCCAGTGCCTTTTAGAGTGGTGGGGAGAGATCCTTGCAGTGCTCACACCTGGGGAACCACGACTTCTCCTCACCCCCATTAGTGGACTCTGACACAATCCCCTCCTCTCATAGTGCCAGCCAGTTCCTGCTGTGGTCTAACTTTTTTTTAATTTTTTTTTTAATTTAATTTAATTTTTTTTTGACAGAGAGAGAGGGAGAGAGAGAGAGAGATACAGAGACAGAGAACTGAACTGAAGGCACTCCCCAGCTCAGCATATGGGTCCACAAGGGCCGGGGCTGGGATTCGATCCTCAGTCCCCAGCGCTGCAAAGTGAGTGCTTAACCCACTGATCCATCCCGGCTTCCCCTGTGGTCTAACTTAAACCCTTACCTTCTTACCTTCCCAACCATTCCTTCAAGTCCTTCCCTGAATTCAGTAAACATTTTCACACTACCCTGTTCAGGTCCAAAACCTAGGATCTGTCTTCAGTTTTGATTCTTCTCTTTCTCATCTCTGCCTTTGCCTGCCCCCAAATACATGACAGGAAGTCATGTCAGCTCCTTTTCCCCAAATCCTCCCACTGCCTCTCGTCCATGGCTATCTCCTCTTAAGATCCTGGGCCTGTCCACCCTCCTTTGGACTATGGTAGCAACCTCTTCAAGCAAGGGTCTCCTTGTGCTCACTCCACTTGCTACAGTCTGTTCCCCTCATGTGGCCAGCTGAATCAGATCCCAGACCTCTTTAAAATCTTCTCTTCCCATTGCATATAGAATAAAATCCATCCTATGTCAATCTTATTTCAATAAAAATTAAGTTCCTAACCTTAGGTTAATTAAGATCTATTCATTCATTCACCTAGGGTTTATTAAATTTTTATCTTGTGGCAGATGCTGCTTCAGAGAATGGGGATACTGCAATGACCAAAACAAAGATTCTCACCCTCATGGGTGGACATTCTTGGGAAGGAGACAGATAAGTACAATCAGTCATGTAGTAAGTGATGATCAGTTCTCTGGAAAAAATAAAACAGGGAAGATGTGGGATGCTATTTTAAATAGGTGCTCAGGGAAGATCTCACTGAGGAGGTGATACTGCCTCAGAGACCTGCTGGAAAGGAGGCTGTGAGCCCTGGGGATCCAGTATCTGGGGAAAGTGATCCAGGCGGTGGTAACAAAGTATCACTAAGTACAAGGGCCTTGAAGCTGGAGCATGCCTGGTGTGTACCAGAAAGAGTAAGGAGGTCTTCATCATGGCAGGAGCTCAGAGAGGAAGGGGCAAAGTGGAAGGTTAGCTGGGCAAGGAATTGGGGAGCAGGACGACCAGGACATACTAGTAGAAAACCTATGAGTCTGGCTGATGCCAAAAGCGTCTCAGTTGTTTCAAAAGCTGGGCTGGGCCAGGGCATGGGAGACTCCTTCTATAGCCTTTCCTCCATTTCTAGACTTTGATTTGCACTCTAAGTGTGATACCATGGGAGGGTTCTGGGGCAGAGGAGAAAGGGACTTGATTTGTCTCCTTCACAGGCTCCCCTCTGGCATCTTGTGCAAAAGGGCTGAAGGGAACAGGGAGGTGGTAAGGAGGCTGCTACAGTGGTCTAAGCTAAGACAAGGTGTAGGATGCGTGGGATCAGGTTGGTGTGGGCAGGGAAAAGTGGGTGGGTTCTGTATATACTTTGAAGTTGGAACTGAGAATTTCCTTAAGAACTGGATGTGGGGTGTGATGACAGAGAATCAAGGATGACTGCAAGATTTGTTGCCTGTGCAGCTAAAGGATGGGGGCATCATTCACTGAGATGAGGATTACTGTGGGGTGACCAGGAGCTCAGCTTTAGATATTTTAATTTGAGATGCCTATTGATGTGACAATATCATTGATCTACATTTATTTGCTAACATTGTTGTCCCGGGGAAGCCGCGATGGTGCAGTGGGTTAAGAGCTCACTTTGCAGCGCCGGGGACCCAGGATCGAATCCTGGCCCTGGCCCTGGCCCCTGCCCGTGCGGACCCATGTGCTGAACTGGGGAGTGCCCCCAGTTCAGTTCTCTCTCTGTCAAAATCAATAAAAAAACAAAAAAAATTGTTGCCCCGCCCACCCTTCATATTAGCCTCATATTGAGAACTAATCATATTTATCACGCTCAGCACTATATACTCTGCGCCCAGCAACGGGGCCTGGCACACAATACATGGCATACAAGACAGTGAATGTGAAATGAATGAAGATAGAAAAGTCTAAAAAACTACCTTCTCAGTCAGCAAATATCTATTCTAATTTCCCTAACTCCCATATCCATTTTGTGAATCCTTCAGGTCTTTGTTCAAATGTCTTCAGTTCATGCTTGATTTTTCTCCATTCATCTCCCTGGAATATAGTATATACATCTTAAAATTTTGTTGTTTCCCTTCACTAGAAAGTAGTTACACGAAGGCAAAGATTTTTGTCTATCTTGTTTAATGCCAATGCATAAAACATGGTTTGGCACACAGTAGGTCTTTAATCAAAATTTGTTGAGTTTATGATGCTGAGTGGGACTACATTCCACGCCTGAGCAGGTTAAGGCTTGGAGAGACCCGCCTTATGAATCATTCATGATCTGGCCCCGCCCACACGCGGAGGACGCGCGCGCTCACTCGGGAGAGGGGGAGCCGCTCGTACACGAGCTGAAAGGGTGGCGGGGGAAGTGGACTGTGCGCAGGCGCTTGGAGCCGTGGGTTGCAGGCGTACCTACGCTGGAGGGCGGTGGCGGCGGCGCGGCGCGCATGCGCGGCGGATAGTGCGCAGGCGCAGTAGGAGGGCGGGCTGAAACGGTGAAACGGCGGCGGCGGCGGCGGTGGCGGCAGCGGCGGCGGTATCTCGAACAGAGGGGGCGGGAGTTGAGGCGGGAGCGGACGGGCTGGTGGGCGAACGAGAGACGGCGTGATGGTGGACTACCACGCGGCGAACCAGTCGTACCAGTATGGCCCCAGCAGCGGGGGCAATGGCGCCGGCGGCGGGGGTAGCATGGGCGACTACATGGCCCAGGAGGACGACTGGGACCGGGACCTGCTGCTGGACCCTGCCTGGGAGAAGCAGCAGCGGAAGGTGCGCGGCCCGCGGGCCGGACAGGCTGAAGGGGTGGGGGTGGGGTGGGGGCTTCCTAGGGAGGCTGGAGGCTGGGAAGAGGGTTGAAAGTCCTGAAAGGACATTGGAGGGTCTGTAATGGGAATTGGGGGTCCTGAGAAGGAATTGGCGGGTCTGGAAAAGGGTTTGGAATCCTGAGGAGAAATTGCAGGATTTGAGCAAGGAATTGGGAGTTTGAAAAAAATAATTGGCGTTTGAGTAGGAATGATGGGAATCTAAATAAAGGACTCTGGGAGCCCGAGGAAGGAATTGGAGGGCCTGTGGATGGTGTTGGGATTGGGGGAACCAAGGAGATGATTGGAGAATCTAAAATGGAATTGGGGTCTGAGGCGGGATCGAAGGGCCAGATGATGGGTTGGAGTGCCGAGAGAGAAATAGGGCATTCTGGAATTTGTGGGTTAGGATAGAATTAGGGTTCAGGGGAGTTTGAAGAGGAGCTGGAGTGGAGAATGGAGGGGGTTATTTGAAGTACAGAAAGGTCTGAGGAGGATTGAAATTGTGGAAGCCTCGGGGTAGGGGGAGTTTTAAAGGAGATGAAGATTCTGAGTCTGAAATGAAATAGGGATAGTAAGGAAGGGATTTGCGTCTGAAAGGTAGTGGGAGGACTCGGAGACGGAAACGGACAGGAGGATGGCGCTAAGGAAAGAAGTGGGTGTGAAAAGACGGGGACTTACGGTGTGAGGATAGGTAGGGGTGTGAAGGCGGTCTAGGAGTAGGGATCTGAAGGGACAAGTCAGGAGCTTGTGAAAAAGTTGTTTTTGAAGGGGATGAGATTTATTTGGGGTGCCCCTTTCCAAAGGGAAGAGGGGAAGATTGGGAGGGAGATAAGTATAAGAGGAGTTGATGAGGTATGAAGAGCCTGAAGGGGCGTACAGAGAATTTGGAGTGTTTTGAGGAGGGCTTTCTAAAAACTGAGGTAGAAAAAAGTGCAGCAAAGGGTTGGAGGAACCCCGAGTGAAAGGTCTGGAAAAGGTGAGAATGGTGGGAGGAAATGTGAGCCAGAATGGCAGATAATGAAAGGAGGGTTAATTTAGGAAAATGCAAGTCTCATTAGGAAGGGAGTATGTGATGGACAGACTGAGAAAGAAGGTTTTTTTGGGTGGGGCGCTGGAAGGTGGGTACTGCTGTAGATGCAGTCCCAGAATGGAAGTGGGTCTGTGTTGTGAAGGAAGGAAAAGTTGTTTTGAGAGAAAGAGGTGAGAATGTCCGGGAAGTATTGTGTCTTGGAGGTGGAGAGGCAAAGAGCCCCTAAAGAAGGATCTGTTTTCAGATGGCATTTGGGGATGTGGAAACAATTTACAGGGGACCCACAGTAGTAAAAGGGACATCAAAAGGAGAGTGGGAGGCCCAGAGAAAGTGCTATGTGTGTAGGGGAGGGGGAGCTCTGAGCTGATATGAGAGATTTTGTGTGTGTGCAGAAAGCGTTAAAAGTGTTGAGCCAGTGTGTGTGGGAGAGGGTTGTTTAAAAGTGTGTGCAAAGAGGGTGTGGGAAGTTTTTGAAGTTATTAGCATTTGGTGTGTTTCTTCCCAGATGTGTTACCTCAGTGCAGTTCTGTCATCTGGGATTCTACAAAGATGGATGTGCATGGTGTTGGAACTTTGGGAGTGTGGGCTTGGTGGAGCTTTTTTGAGAACATGGGGGCAGACTCAAGGGATTGAAGCTGAGGAAAGAGAATGGAGAGAGTGACTGGAAACCTCTGGAGGGTGCTCTGGGGATCACAGGCAGGCCAGCAAGGAGGGGAGAGGAAAGGGTGAAAGGAGCAGCTGTTCCAAGCTGTCCCTGGGGTGAGGCCTGGCATAACCTTGGGTAAATTACCAACCTCTGCTTGAATTTCCTCACCAGTGGTAGGGGTGGGGGTTGGTGGTGACGTCCTTATCTGTTGCCCCACCTACTTCAGGGTGAGCAGGTTGAGATAATCTGATATAAAAATGCATTTTGTGGGGAAAGGGAGATGTAGTCTGTAGTTTGAATAGTAATTTATTACCTGAGGCTGGGCCAGATTGGAAAAGGTTAAGAGTTGCCAAGAGACGTGGAAACGTGTGAGGGACATGGGGCTGCAGAGTTTTGGAGAATGTCTGGGATCTGTCTTCTCCTCCAGCTCCAGGTGCTTGAGCCTCTCTCCCTGCCCTTTTTCCTCAGGTGGTTAGAAATGCAGGACCTCCCTTCTCCTTTCCTGCCTTCTACCACTCCCCAAATGACTCCTTTTGCTAGTTCAAGTCCATTCCCTTCTAGGAGTTAGGGTGTGTGCTCCTTTGTGGTTATAGTCTCCCTTGCACACAGGGTGAGGTTGGGGCACCATCCAGGTCCTGGGCGGCAACAGAACTCACCGGAACCCCAAAGGCTTACTGCTGTGTGTCATTCTTCCTCCTCCCTTCCTCAAGGACCAGGCAAGATTGAGGGAAAAGGTGGCTCACAATGTGCTCTAATACCAGTGCTTTAGGGCCAGATTCCAGTATGTTCTGCTTTATACCTACAGTAGCAAATATTTACACTTAAATGTTCTTTGGGGGGAAATATTGCTTCATTGCCATGTGCTTTCCTATTATGCGGTAGGGCTCTATTATGGAATGGGGAAGGAGTAATGGAAGGAAATGTATATGTAAGTTTGTATTGTTCTCTCCCTTCTAAGAGGAACCCCAGCCCCCAACAGGCTGGCTGGTTTTTTCTACATAGTGGTGTTGCTTTAGTGAATGACAGATTACCCTTCTTGTCTCTTCAAGGCTGACCCACTGGCACAGGAGAGTGGTAGTCCTGTGAGTGCCCTGTACATACTCTAAAAATCTGTGTTCAGGACAGCATTAGGCCTGTAAAGCATGTGGAATGGAATTCTTCTAGGAATTAAGCAACCATTGGCCCAAGTGAGTGGGGGTGGTGTGTGTGTGTGTCTGTGTCTGTCTGTCTGTCTGTCTGTCTGTCTGTCTGTCTGTCTCCTGGTGGTTCTTTTACCTGAAGCCTTTGCCTGCTCTTACTTATAGGGACCTCTATAACCAACGCATTCCCTGATAAGTGGGTTATGCAACAATTCGGACATGGGAAGACCCTAAGTGTTCTCTTAGGGGATGGTTTTTGGGCAAGTTCTCAAGCAATTATAGTTTGGGGCCACCGTTCCCCTCTCCCAGTGGCTGAAAGGGGCTTGGGTAGTCTCACCATTCTAAGTCACCATCTCCTGGATGGCTGCCCCAGAACTTCTCATCACAGCAAGAGGAAATGCCTCCTTTGCTAAACTTGCATGTTCATTGAAACATCGCCACTTGCAGGGCCTCCCTGTTTGGACCCTGACCTTTGGCTCTAGTATATTAGGCATGAGTTAATTATTTGAGAGTTCTGATGGTGTTTTGTTTTTCTCCAAGTAGGATATTTTTTTGATGCCGATGATGGAGGCCCCAAAGTAGCCATCTGTTATTTTGTTCTATTACTCTTAATTGCTTGCTTCTTAGTATCTGGCTAAGACTAACAGGTCCTTAGCAGTTTTCCAGATTGAATAACATACTTTAAAAAAAAAAGGAAAACACAACCACCACCACCACCAAAGTCAATAGTTATCTAGAAATAAGACTGTGAGTAGGTCAGGTATACTCTGTCCTTTTGGGAGAGGGACAAGAGGTGCTACTAAGCTGTTAGCACTATTTACCCTCCCCCAATATGTTGTAGAGCATGGCTTTTCTGATGACTGTGGAAGAGGTAAGGTATGGGAGGCTGGCCTGGGAGTACAGTACCCTGTGGATCCACTTACACATATTCAGTTGAGAGCTGAAATCAGGTTGGTGCCCTGGAGTAATGCCTGCTGCTTCATCTCATCCTAGGCAGTCCAGGGCATGGGTCCAGGATTGCCCTGCCCTCTGCCTTTTGAAATATCCTTCCTGGTTGCAGTGAGACCAGCAACGAAGCTAACTTTGGCAGCAAGGAGCTGACTCACTCTCCAGTTGGAACTGGTGCTCAATGGTTTCATTTAACAGCAGCTGATTGCCTGGCCTCGAGTGGGCTGCCTTGTGGGGAAAGTTTGATGAAAGTGTTGGAGGAAAACAAACCAGGAAGTGAAGGTGTTGTTTTAATAATCCAGGTGCTGCTGGTGTTATTTAAACTCCTGAGATGCAGTCAGGGAGGCTTGCACTCTCAAAATGTCCTCTTAATCAGATGTCAGCATGGCAAGAACACGTCTGGATTCCAATCTTAAGCCTCTGGGGCGGAGAGTTCTGCCATTTAAACATATACTTGCAATTATGGCAGCTTTAGCCAGACAGCGCCCATTTTCTGAATTAACTGAGTGAGTGGTACAGGTTATCTGGCAGTGCTATTTAGCAGATGACTGCAAAGAGAATGGAGCCAAAAAATAATTGATTTGCGAAGGCTCACGGAATTTCTGAGATTGTTGAGATGAATACTTAGACTTTTGCTGTATTGATTTATAGTGTACTGGGGCTTGTACATATCTTTGACCAGTTCTAAGAGTTCTTTAAAAAACAAACAAGTCCCTTGCTGCTTCTATATTTTGGGGGAAGGACAAAAATAATTAGCAACTGGCTATCTTCAAGTTTTCTGAATAGCTAAATTGTCAACATGTTTATCTCTTCCTGACATTTAGTATATTCTAGATCACTGTTTTCCCCAGGTTTATTTCTATTTCCTTCACTTAGTGATGCCCATGTTCTCATCAGTCACATTCAGATTCCCTTCCTTCATTTTCCTTCCTCTGCTTTTATTTATGTATTTATTTTACAGAACAACAAAAGCACTCCTGTTACCTTAAGTCCTCCTACCCCCCTTTTCTTTTTTCATGGAAATAGGAGGCAAGTGATAGCAAGTTGGTAATTCAATGGCAGTGGTAACTGAAACACTGACCTACTAAAAGGTAGGCGGAAGTTTCTATGTGGGCAGATACAGATCCTGTCATCCATGGAGGTTTGAAAGAAGTCTTTATATCATGAGTGGCTTGAGTCTCCTTTAAGATGAGTTTAAACGGAAATATCAAAGAGTAGTTATAAGGAAGCTTAGTTTTACAGTGTTGGCAGTCTAGGCACCAGAATTTGTTATAAAGTGTCTGAAAGTAGCACAAGTAACACTTGCTTTTCCTTTTTTTTTAAAGGTTTTTTTTTAATTGTTTGAGAGAAGGTGAGAGAGAAGGGTGGGGGGAAGCCCAGAACAGCCTCCATAGTTGTACATCATTAGTTTTTTGACATAGTTTTCATTCCACACAGGTGGATGTGGAGCTGCACGGGGTGGAACTAAACTGGCAGTTACCAGTTGTGCACTGTAGTTCAGTCTGTGGGTTAGCGTGGGCCAGGACCCCAGGGTTATAATTCAATCCCCCGGCCTTGAAATTGCAAAGCAAGCACTCAATCTATTGTGCTATCCCAGCATCCCCAACACTTGCTTTTCTTTAAGAAGGTTTATGAGTTACATTTTAGTCATTATTCCAGGTATCTAGGAGCTTAAGGTTCAGTGAGTCAAGAGAAACAGGATCATTTAAAATTCAGGCCTCTGTTTAAAGAGTGATCTTATTGGGGGTGAGAAATTAACCAACTGGCTGGCAGGAGAACTATCCTGCCTCTTCCAGAAAGTGAAGTTTTTGCATACATTTAATAGGCAAGAGCGGTCCTGACCTCAGTGCTTGGGAAGTTCTGTCCAAGTAGTGGTCTCCCTGGGGTTATAAAAATCTCTGAGACGTTTGCCTTGGTGTTGTGCCTTTTTTGGTTGTGTTGTTCTTTCACATCCTCCCCCATCCCCTTTCCCTCATAAACAACAGATGGAATGTCTGTGGAAAGTCTTTTAAAAACTGGTTGGTGGGAAGCCAGGATGGCTCAGTGAGTTAAGCGTTCACTTTGCAGCCCTGGGGACTGAGGATCGAATCCCGGCCCCGGCCCGTGTGAACCCATATGCTGAACTGGGGTGTACCTCCAGTTCATTTCTCACCGAGGTGAGACTCCTGCCCTGTGCAGCCATGCGCTTACCTGTGGAGTGAAACTATGTGGATAAACCAATGATGTACAACTATGGAGACTGTTCGGGGCACTCCCCCGTCTCTCTGTCTCTCTGTCTCTCTGTCTCTCTGTCTCTCTCTCTCTCTCTCTCTCCCTTGCTGTCAAAACAATAAAAATAAATCTTAAAAAAAAAAAAGGAAAGGTTGGTGTAGCTTGGTTGCCTTCTCGTTAGTGTGAGCAGTGGTTACTCTAGAAGCTGCCAGTAGTCTTTTTCTTAGATGTAATTTATTGCAGTGTTATCTTAAAGTGAGTGGATCTAGCTTACTTGAGATTTGCTATTTACCACCTGTTTCTGTGCTGGCTCCTGCCTTCCTTGGATGAGTCTCCCACCCCCACCTCCAAGAGTGAGGGACCATTCTGTGGTTTCCTAGCTAGAGCTGTCCCTCCTGCCTTGTCCCTGTATTTCTTAAATTTCAGTCATTTGTGATTTTTCCATATCTACTTTTATATATTTAATAACTTTCTTTAAAAAGTTTGCCTTTTTTTAAACCTAAGCTGTAAAAGGAAGAGTTTTGTGAGTATAGTAAATGGAAAACGCAGCTTCTCTGGCCATAAATAGAAGGAAACCTTAAAAATAAACAGGCTGCAAACAACAATGTTGCCAAATTCTACTTGGTGTACTATTCCTGATGAAGGCTGTGGTCCTGTTCCTTTGTTAAACAGGAGATTGGCAGGTGTTGGTGAGGTGCTAAAGACCCGCAGTACTAAGCAGAAACTTCCTCTTTGAGGTAATCAGAAGTTTTATTAGAGAATCAAAGGGAATACATAACCTTACTGTGATTCAGGGTTTGATGTAGGCTGTGGATAAGCATAAACTCTCATGTGTGCTTTCCACACTTGGAAAAAACATTATTTTTGACCAGGAAACATTTCAGGACTGGCAGGGCAGAGTGATGTACCCAGGCCCTGACTCACTTGCCCAGCGTCCCACTGTGCTGGACTTGAACATGCCACTCACTGTGGGCTAACACTGGATTTATCTTTGCTTCCAATTGTTAGGATTTTTAGTTTTTAGGAAACCAGGACCACATCGTAAATAAACAAATTGTGAGTTCATCTGTTGCTCCTCACACAGTTTTTTTTATTTTTTAAGATTCTAGCTTTCTTACACATATACACTTAAAGTTTGGCTGCTCCCATGAATAAACTATATGGCTACCCCATCTGAGTATTTGAATCCTAAATCCTGGGATGAAAGCAGTGCCCTCCTGCGGAGTTAAGGAAGATTATTTAAATGTTTTTCTTCCAAATATCAGAGCAGAACAGCTTCTTTGTCTTCCAGTGGAACTATCTACACAGGGCAGAAATAGTTGAAAGTAGCAGTTTCTACTCTGCAGAACACAATGAAGTCATCTTGGGAAATATTGTTGTCCGGTGTTGAAATGATTGAATGGGACACTAGAACACCAGTAATATAATAGCATTTGTGTCTTCAGCTTTGGGTAGGAATAAAGAACACATTGTGGTTTGTTTTGTGCTTTTTAAAGTTTTCCCCCCCAAAGGTGTGGGGCTGAGTGATGTCTGTCACTGGCTTTCTTGTGGGTTTTTCTTTTCATCATCCACCACCCTCCCTGCCCCTGACATCTGCTGAGAGTGGGTAGAAGCCACAGTCTAGGTGGATGGTAGGCATAGAGGACTCCCTGTTCTCCACATGTAAAGGGAATGCATTTGCCTTTTAGTCTTCAAAAAAAGCCCAAGGTGAAGAGTTTCAATATCTCACCTCCTGAACAGTAATGACTGATTCCAGCTCTAAGAACATCTAAATTAGCATCCATCCAGAGTGGTGGCACTGCAGGAAGTAATATAGATGCATTTCTTTTTAATTTTTAATGCATTCTTCATTTTGATGGCTGGAAAGGCCAATTTGAGGTTAGGAGAAACATCACTGGAGGAAGCTTGAAAGTGATTCAACAACCAGCCACGCTGTGGAGGTTGCTAGAAGTGGGTGTTATACAGGGAGGGTTTGTGTGTTATTGAAATGACACAAGTGCTAAGGGCAGTGCTGGAAGTCATCGGCCTCAGTATATGAATGTGTTGAAAGTCAACACATTGGTGCTCTATCAGTCTAACTCTGGGTATGAGTAAAAGGTAGTTAGTTGATGTTACTGTGGAAACCAAGTTGCTTCCTTACTGTTTTGGGGAGTGTTGCTTCTTTGAACCAGAGACACTAATGATGGAATGTTGGACTACTGGGCAGAAATACGATGCTGCCAACTGGTCTCACAGGAAAATATTCTCATGCATGGTGGTCATTGGGTCAGTTCACTTTATTGATGAGGGGTGTGTATGTGTGCATGAGAGAGGGAGAAGAAAAAGGAGAGCACACCATGAAAGCTGCTGTTGGCTTTGAGGCTGGGATGTGTGCTTTTTCTCTAGGCATTTAGAGTTGGAATCCCAGCTATGTGACTTCTTAATAGCAGGGCAAAATGTGCCTGCATCTTTTGCCTACTTTCACAAACACTGACAGAACTCAAGTTTTCAGCAAATCCTAAGCGCAGTTCATTCCATGTTAACTTTTTTTTTAAATCCACATCCTTCCTACCCCAACTCTGACAGTAAATAAACCTTCCCCCCCATCACTTTCCCCTTCTTTAAGGAAATTAATATTTTTGCATTAGACTCAATGTCTGATGAAAATAGTAAATGCTTTAAGAGAGTGCTTCTTTGGCTGTTGCTGGCATGGCTTGTGTTTGGAGTCAGTTTTTGGTTTTGTTTTAAATTTTATTAGGCTTGTATGATCTTCCAGTTCTGGCCTGTGAAATAAACTCAGTTTCAGAATTCAAAATGTCTGGAAGCAGCCAGCTTGCCAGGCTGGTTCAAGGGCAGTCTTAAGAATCAACCCTTCTTACAAGGCTGTCTGCTAAGCATTCCTGGAAGGTATCCAAATGGTAAACATCACCAGGATTGTGAGGCAGTTATTTTTTATTTTATTTATTTATTTGATCATTTGAGCTATGCTTCCATGTCTGGTAGGATTGAGTTTCTGTAAAATAGAAATGTTTGTAAGATGTCTTTTTCAGACATCAGGCTTGTAGAGTCACTTATGTCGAGTGGTGGGATGGGAAGGAATACCTAGACTTGGTGAGGGTGGGGTGCCTCATGACCATTTTGAGAAACCAACTTTCCCTTTCCTTTTTGTACTTTTCATTAACTCACAAACTCAGGGACAACCCACAGAAGAGAAATCAATTCATTGAGAGATTTGAACCATTTTAAGGATGACTGGTTAATGGATCATTGCCCAAAGCTGTGGGAGGTCAGGGAGTGGCATTCAGTTCCTACCTGCTGTACTGAAACACTCCAGAGATTCAAAGGGAACAAGTTTGACCATAAAAATAGACGACTCAGTGCACTGAGTTCTCTTAGCAGCTACCTTAGACTTGAGAAAGTTCTGGGCCCTTTTAATAAACAACCAGAAAGCAATCCTTGCCAAATACGGCCTTCTCCAGGGCCATATAGTCTAGGAGACAACTTTCTTGCCTAAATATAAATTCATGTTTTTATCTAACATTCCAAGCATAGTTTGAAACATGAGACTTCTGAGTAGTTCAGGCGCTGTGGGTTCAGTTATGTCAGAGTGTGGGCAGTTGAGGGGCTTTGGAGAGCTTGATCCCTGCTTTGGGATTGGCCACCGGCAGCCACCCAGCAAATTGGATGACCAAATGCAAACCATCTTCCATCTCACTTCTGTATGCTCTTGATCTACTCACACAGGCTGATGGGGGAGACAGAGAGCAAGCATGTAAATAAAACAGTATTTTCAGATAGGATTATGTACTATGAATTAAATAATAATTACTCTCCTAGTCACACCATTCTCAGTGATTTACATGGATTGAACTGTGTAATACTGTGACATAGGCGTTGTTACCTTTTCAGGACAGGTGCAGAAATGAATCCATGGACATTTAAGCCACTTGCCCAAGTGACAGTGCCAGGATTTGAACCTAGGTCTGGCTTTCAAGCATGTGTTTTTACTTATACACTACAGTCTAGTGCAGGGGTTCCCAACCTTTTTATACCCTAGGGCGCATTCTAAAATATCGGTAGGGCGGTAGGCACCAGCTATTTCTAAGGATATTTATTATTGAACAAGAATAAAAAATAATTTTAAAATAATAAATTTATTGTACAAATTATATACACACAAAGAAACATATATACAAAACGTAATACAAAGTAAATAATAAACATATAATAAAATCATTTAAAAAAACATAAAAGAAAACATAAAAAAAACCAGTCTGTCAATGTGATCTTTGGCATTGCATTTCATTGGCCAGTGCCTCATAATTAGGAGAGTATGACGACAACCCTGTTAGCAAACAATTATTAAGATGCTCATCGGTAAGTCGAGATCTATATCGTGATTTTATTAAATTCATGTTTGGAAACAGATTCGCATAAATACGTTGACCCGAAAAATGATTTGATTTTATATTCCGCTTTTTTAAAAAATGGGAACCTTTCTTTGTCGACTATGTTCCATAAGTCCTCTGATATTAAGGATTTTAGCAAAATATCGTTCTTAAGCTTCAAAATTTCTAACTCTAGTTCTTCTCCTGCTTTCCCCTGAACAAGGTCTGCAATACATGCGGCTAGTTCTATTACATTTATTTGGCAAGTAAAAGGATTGATACAGAAGGAGACAATTGGCTCTATATTTGTAAACTGCAGAAATCTCTCTTCAAACTGTTTTTGAAGCACTTGCAGGGTCTCAATAAATAATGACACGTTAATTCATTGTTACCTAGCATTTTCCTCATATATGGGAAGTGCACGAGAGACTTGATATGCAGATGTGATATCAACAA
This sequence comes from Craseonycteris thonglongyai, assembly GCA_004027555.1. Classification (NCBI taxonomy): domain Eukaryota; kingdom Metazoa; phylum Chordata; class Mammalia; order Chiroptera; family Craseonycteridae; genus Craseonycteris; species Craseonycteris thonglongyai. Next base: position 19,110 of record PVKE010031198.1, read on the forward strand.
AGTCAATTTCGCTTTAAATGCATTTACAGAGCTTATCATTTCAGCTCTATTTTTGTCTTTTCCCTGCAACTC
>PVKE010031199.1:0-19180 GCA_004027555.1 Craseonycteris thonglongyai
CGATGAACATGCGGGTACAAACATCTTTAAAGATTAAGGTTTTCAGGTTTTTTGGGTAGATGCCCAGTAGAGGGATGGCTGGGTCATATGGTAATTCCATTCCTAATTTTTTCAGGAATCTCCATACAGCCTTCCATAGTGGTTGTACCAGTCAAACCCTTTCTTACATAATCTGTTAAGGGACCCTCTAAGGTATGGTATTGGTTTCCTAGAGGAAGCTTAAAACTGTAGAAATTTATTGTATCACAGTTCTGTTGCCCCAGATCAAAGTGGCAGCAGGAGCACCCCCCCTCTGAAAACTATAGCGAAGTTTTTCCTTGCCTCTTCCTAGCTTCCGGTGACTTGTCAGTGATCTTTAGCATTCCTTGGCTTACAGAGGCATCACTCCTATTTCTGCCTTGGTCATCATATGGTGTTCTCCCTCGGTGCCTTCCCATCATCTTCCCTTCGTGTATTTGTGTTCACATTTCCCCTTTCTATAAGAACACTAGTCATATTGGATCAGGGCCCACCTAATGACCTCATCTTAACTTGATGACCTCTTTGCAAATACGGTCACATTCACAGGTACCAGAAGTCAGAGTTTAAACATGTTTGAGGAGGAACACAATTCGATCCATAGCAAGTACATGCCCCATTCCCTTTTCACAAATGGGGGGCCATAAGCTCTGTAATAGACCCACGGTTCTGCAGCTTGCAGTTGGCAATGACAAGTTCAAATATAGATCAGGACTTACAAGTCCATGTTTGGCGTATGGACCACACAGACTGTTTCAAGCCCTAAAGTCAAAGCCCAGTCAGATGGATTCAATTAGCTTTGAAAAAAAAGAGCAAAGCAGGGCCCACTTTTTTATGCAAAGTGAGCTTGGTCAGAGGAAGGAGAACTTTAAAGTGTCTGAGACTGTGTTTTATAACTAGCTCTGCATGTATTAATAGAAGCAGAAATGTGTTCCTCCCTTGCTCAACTCTCCCTCATTTAGAATAGAGTGTCTGATACTCTGTTAAGGAGAGACAAGCTATTCTTCATTTTAATTGGTGGGGAAAAGTTCATTATGAGGTATTCTTCCCTCAGAATAGTTCCCTAAAGTTGAATGTAGTGCCTGCATTGTCTTCACTCTCTTCTCTTCCCAGCCCTGGTTGGTGATTTATAATCACATTTCCCACAAATTCCACTGTTGTTAATGACTACTTATTTTTCTATACAAATGGTTTTTGCTCTCCTTCCTGAGGACAATTAACTAAGAAACTGGTCATAAACTACTGATAATGATCAGTTTGTCAGAGATGATTGTCTAAAGGTGCATCTTCCATAGTAATTAAATAAAGTATCTTTAATTGCTGATAACAACTGACAAATTGTGGTTATTTCCCTCCCCCTTTTTGAGATACTCATGAAATCTTCCTGAAAGTCAGGCCAAATAATACCTCCCCCCCTTCTGAAGGATGGGGGTAGGAAGAAACATTCATCACTTACAGGCTTCCAGAAATATAATAAATGGGACAGCTTTCCAAGGTTTTAGATAAGACGACAGATCTTTCTAAAGCAGAGATCAGAGAAAATCTGCTCTGGGACACATTTCTTTTAGGCAGGAAACAGGGGTCCTTCCTGGTCAGGTTTGATATTTTTTCTCAGGATCACATCTCTCATATTTGCATCTAAACCTTGGCCTTAAAATGTGACTTCTTTGAACTCTGGGAAGGAATTGCATTTAATTCACAGGATTTCTCACAGTTAGGATGCTGATTAAATCCTGGACTATTTCTGTACATGTGGCTGTGGTGGACCCTTAGCTGGGAGCTGCAGAGGAGAGCTGCCCAAATACATGTGGACAGGAAAGTCCTTTTAATCATAGCCTTTATTCTTTATCATCTTATTGACAAGCTCAATCAGACTATTCACAGGTATGGAAATTGTCAGGACCTACTATGAACATTCTATAAAGTGGGTGTGTGTATGTTTACATAGTAAAGGGTGGTTTGAATTCAGTGCAGCGCATTGTGTCACTTTACTGACATGCTTTGAACATTGTTAGTCTTTGGATATTGCAATACTTTATTTATAATCACCTTCCATTTCATAACTGTGTGTGTGTGTCTGTTTTATTGCTTGATTGTAGCAACTGTCAAACAAGCTATGGTATTTGATATTATTTGAATCCTTTGGCAATTTACAAAACAGTGTGGTGCTTAAAAGAACAAAGATGAGGATTCCAATGGGGGTCTCATTATCAGACAAATTGGGGATGTGTGTAGCATCTCTTCAGCTTGATGGTTCTTCTTATGAGAAGGGACGCTACAAACAGTGCAGGATTAGAATGCATTCTGGTACAGGATAGTTAGACACTGATTTCGTCAGGATTCCTATAGTTCCAATAAAAAAGAATTACCCACAAAATTCAATTAAGATTCAGAAAAAAGAAAGATTGCATCATGGAACTGGGCAGCCCAATGTGGTGGCTTCAGGCATAGCTAATACTGGAGGCTCAATGATGGCACAGGGACTCTGATTCTTTCTTGCATCTGCCCTGTTGGCTTCTACCATATGTGTTCTTTGAGAAGCTAGTAGTATCCACTTGGGGAGACCACAGAAAATCTCAGGGCAGGCTCTGATTGGCCAATGTGAGTCATGTGCCTGCTCCTGAGCAAATGCCTGGGCTGTAGGACTGGCTGATCGGCTGGTCTTGAGTCTGATCCCCATGGAGTAAAGTGGTAAGGGAGAGGTATACGTCTCCACCTAAACTATGTACATCAATGCACAGGGGGATTAAAGATGGTTCCTCAAAATAAGGAGTTTTGGGTAGATCAGAAAACAAAGCAATATCTCAAAGAAAGACTAATAGAAGGACTCTCTCCTTTGCCCTTTTGTAGCTGCCCAGCTGAATATTCCCTGCTCACCATTTCTAGCTGCTTTGCTTGGAAGGTGCTGCTCTGACAGTGGATTTCCTGACATTTTCTAAATATTTCCTAATACAGTTGACAGTTTCAAGTCTACCTGAGAAGTCTAAGCCATGTCCTATTTAATGGCTGAGTCTAAAACACTGTTCCCATGTGTCTTCAGCCTAAACACTTTTCTCTTTTTCCTGCCTGGGACCCCTCTTCCCTAGCCCCTCCACACAACCTCTCTGACATTCTTCAAGCTATACTTCAAAATTTTTTGTTTCTTCACGAATATTTTGTCTAGCATGAGCAGATATCAATGTTCTCTTCTGTGTTTTCATCGAAATGTGCATCTTTTTTTATAGTATTTAGAATGTTCAGCCTTTCATTTTAGTTTCTAAGAATCCATGCCTTTCTCTGAAAACAAGGTACTGTTTTGTGATTCTTTTCTAATCACTTCGTGACCAGTAGCATAGTGCCTGGCATGACCTAGGTAATTTAGTTCTGGTGTATTTTTCCCAGAGAAGACAAAAGGAGGAAGTGAATATTTGGACAATTCAAGGATCATTTGGTTCTGACTGTGTTTGCTTATGGGGATGTGAGTGTGGGCACTAAGTAATCATTTGGAGGAATACAGGAGGACAGTCAACTGATGTTAAAAAAAAATGTAGGAGAAAGTTTTGTTTCTGTTGGAAGCCCATGGGAATTTGCCTCACCTGGCCCCATGTTATATGAAGTTGCTCTGAGCTTTGGGTTATAAAAGCATGTGCTAATCTCTTTGACATTAACACAAAGCAAGGGTCTTTCTTGCATGTCTATGGAGATCTGGCTCAAGTCAGAAAAAGCAGTGTCTCTTTTATTCTTAAAATTTTTTTTGAAAGATTTACTTTATTGTTTTTGACAGACAGAGAGAAACAGAGAGACAGAGAGAAGGGGGAGGACCCAGAGCAGTCTCCATAGTTGTATGTCATCAGTTTTTGACATGATTTCATTCCACATAGGTGGGTGGGGGCCGCACAAGGCAGGATCTGGGCTGGGGGCCTCCTGCTTGGGAAGTACACCCCAGTTCAGCATATGGGTCCACACAGGCCAGGGCTGAGATTTGATCCTCAGTCCCTGGGGCTGCAAAGCAAGTGCTTAACCTGTTGCACCATCCCAGCTTCCCCTCATTGTTAAACTTTTATGGAGCATCTATTATGTGCTGGAGATATGTGATAATAAATATATTTAGTAATACCTTGGTACTCGTTATTAATTTGTTCCAGGAGACACAATGAGTACTAAAAATGACAAGTACCAAACAAAATTTTCCCACAAGAAATAATGTAGATAAGTTTAATGTGTTCCCAAATCAAAAATACACAAAAAGACCACAGAAGCTAAGATAAGACTTCATGGGGGTGTGCACAGGGCAAGAGCTACCATGTGACTAACACATGACCCCTTGTTTCAGCTGGAGAAGGTAGTGCATCACTAGGCAATTGACACCAATAAGTTCTAGCTTGCATTTCAAGCGCCAAAGAAATGATGACATTTTCGCATCAAAATGCAGTGAGTACCAAATTTGATGACTTTCAAAGCAGTCAAATACCAACTCTGACTGTACATTGCTGTTGCCCTCGTGTTGGGAGCTTGATTGCCTGGGTTTTGGTCTAGGATTACCTCTTAACTCTCTGCAGAACCTCAGACTAGTTATTTAGTAATCCCAAACTTAGACAAGTTTTCTTATCTATAAAATGGGGGCAAGTAGGTTATTCATAGAGCTATTGTGAAGGTTAAAGGCGCTACTACATGTATAATGCCCAATACATAATAAACATGTAATGAATGATAGCTATAACTTATAGCTATTGGCTCATGAAGACTTCAGGCTGGGAGAACCAACACTAATCAAATGATCATATTCAAAATGTAAATTATAATATAACTGATGTGAAGAGGAGGTGCTTGGTGTTATGAACACTTATAAAATGAAATTATAAAATGAACACTTATAAAAGAAAATTGGCCTGGCAATGCATATTTAATTTAGCTACTTATAAGACCGTCTATTGATTAGAGCCAAAATAAACAATTCATCCTTTTTTGATGACTGATACCAAAGCAGCAGTCATGTGTGGCTGAGGTGGTTATTTTCCAACCAGGATTTCAATACTATTGTGATTGTCACTCAAATTAGATCTCACATTCTGCAGAGAGGATTCTTCTCTCTCAATGCACTGGTCATTTCAGATCGGGGGAAGCCTTCAGCTCAGTATTCTTTTTTTAAAGATTTATTCTGATTGTTTTTGACGAGAGAGAGAGAGAGAGAGAGAGAGAGAGAGAGAGAGAGAGAGAGAGAGAGAAGGGGGAGGGCCCAGAACAGTCTCCATAGTTGCACATCATTTATTTTTCCACATAGTTTCATTCCACAGGTGGGAGTGGAGCTGCACAGGGCAGGAACAGGGCTAGGGCCTTCACCCCGGTGAGAACTGAACTGGGGGCACTCCCCAGTTCAGCATATGGGTCCACACAGGCTGGGGCTGGGACTCGATCCTCGGTCCCTGGGGCTTCAAAGTGAGCGTTTAACCCACTGAGCCATTCAGGCTTCCACAGCTCAGTATTCTTTAGAATCATACCTAATCTCTAAATGACTGCAGTGTCTCTTAGATTTCAAAAGTGTTTGTCTTTCCTTTTCCACTCATATCCAGTCCCCAGTCAATTCAAAACATCCACCAATTCAACCAGAGAGGCAGGAAGGAATACCCAGGACTCTTATTTCTTCTTGGTGACATAGGACATGCATTAGAAATTACTTTATTACTCACTGCTTCTTGTTGGGACAGTGGTCTTCATGTGTATGGCCAAGTTTTGCCAACCTTTTGAAAACATAGAACATATTCAGTAAATGTTAGTTCCTTGAAAAATCTCACTTGAAGTTTAACCAGGCCAGTGATTGAAATAATGGTGAATGTGCTTGAAGGAAGGTAACCCTCTTCCTGTAAAAGAAAAAAATATGCCTATTATCAAAGAAGCAGTCAGAGCAGTGGATCAAAGCCCAGCCTCTGGGGTCTGAGAGACCCAGGCAGAAATCACTGAGACCTTGAGCTAATCTCTCTGGTTCTTTGGAACTTAGTGATGCCATCTTCAAAATGGGATAACAAAACTAAACTAATGGATTTTGCGGGAAAATTGATCAGAAACTTTTCTGTTATATAGTAATTCTTGATTAAATGACAGTCATCACCTCGGTGTTATATGCATTGATGAATATAATGAACAAGAACCCTTGAAGAATTTTGAGGTTTGATGAGTGATTTTTTTTTTTAAAGATCTATTTTACTCTTTTGAGAGAAGGTGAGAGAGAGACAGAGTGGGGGTGAGCGGGACAAAGCAGTCCCCATAGTTGTACATCATTAGTTTTGACATAGTTTCCATACAGGTGGATGTTGGGCCACACAAAGTGGGAACCAGACTAGGGGCCTCCAACATGGGAGGTGGCACCAAGTTCAACATGTGGGTTTGCACAGCCCAGGCCGGGGCCAGGATTCAATCCCCAGACCTCGCAGTTGAAAGGCAAGCACTCAACCTGTTGAGCTATTCTGGTATCCCTGATGAGTGGTTCTTTTATGTAGTGAGTTTTGTAGCCCTTGGAACAATAAAGAAGAAATCAACATTTTTATATTCCTTTTGTCACAGAAATTTATACTTATAGAATATATGGGGGCTGTCTGGAAAGTATCCAGCCATGTAACTGTTCTCATTATATTGACAATGGTTGGATTTTTTTCTAGACAGCCCTCATATGCACACATGTGTGTATGCATTTTCTTACCTACAACATCTATAGCATACATACATATATACAATTATATGTAGTGCTATTATGCATAATATACATAAAATAGAGCATATCTAGATATAATTAGTGATGCCTTGGAATTCAAACTTAATCTGTCCCAGAACCCTGTTTGAGTTCCAAAATGTTTGAATTCTAAGACAAGTGGGTTTTCGAATAAAGCTACAGGCTGGGTCATACAGCTGATATGTCCCATGCTAACAATGTGTTGGTGTTGGGATTCCAAAGCAGCATTCAGATTCTGAGGAAAAATTTACTTGATTTTGTTTAGATTCCAAGTGGTTTGAGTTTGGAGGCATTCGGATTCCAAGGTAGCACTGTATATATTAACATTAATGGATGTTATAGTAATATAGAGTACATATTCTGTTTTATGCTATACAAAATGTAACTAATTTATATATATGGTATGCTATTAGATAACAGGTATTTTTAGTGTCTCTATTGGAATTGGTTTTCAACTGAAGATAATTATTTGCTTATTTAGAGAATAGGCATCAGCTACCCTCCAAGTCATCTTCGGGTTGGTTTTTATTGCTATTTTGTCTTGACAGTTCAGTGGCAGTGACTTAAAGTTACATTCAGAGCCTCACTATGCAATCCCATGGAACTATTCCTGGGTGACAAAATGTGCCCACGGTCATAGAAGTCAACTCTGTTAAACAGGGAGGATTTTATCTGTCTGGATAAATATTTCAGGGATGCCTTTCACTCTGTGGATTTGAGATGTGTACAGGCACAAAGGGTTACCACCATAAATCAGGAGTTTCTGTAAAGCCACCGAAGTAGAGCTGACTGTGGCTTTTTGGTTGAAATAAAAATTGTGAGGTTCAGGCATAGGCAGCAAATGCTGGGAATGATGTATAGCATTGATGGGACTATTTTGTGAACCTATATCAAGAGTGGGTAGGAAGAATTTTTACTCTTTTTAGCTCACTGATGTTGACAAGTAGGGAAAGGCAGCAGATACTTGATAGGGATTGATGCCAATCTACATACTCATATGCACATACACTTTCAGTGCATCACCCCAAATCCAGTGTGTCCTTCCAGTCTCAGCTCGAATGCTGAGTCCTTCTTAGCATGTGTTACCCGTGTTTATGCCACTCACAAGTTGCCCTGGAGATGACAGTTGTTGTAGGAGTGGATTATGTCCCTGAGAAAAGGAAGATAGAGAAGAACAAAATGAGGATTTACCATTAGGAAGGACCACTTGAAGAAGGGGCTGGAAGAAGAAAGGGGAGAGGACATTAAGGTGGTCAGGGAGGTGACAGGTGAACTGGGCCAGAAGTTTCACAAAAGGTAGAGAGAATTTCAGAGAAAGCAACTGTGGATGGTATCAAATTCTGTAATGATTTTGAGGATTAACAAGCATTCTTAGACTTAGATTCTTGCGAATCTGTCTTATGTACCGGTATTTTCTACATGTTGGTCCCTAAATCATTCCCAATAATTCATCCTGAGCTCCCTGAGAGCAGGTACCAGGCTTTATTCATTGCAGCACCCTCATGATCTGTCAGACAAGTCAGGGACCAATAAATGTGTGTTTTGAGAGTATGAATGGATGCATAAGTGGGACAATAAACACGGAGCTTAATATAGCAGCTTAATGTCTATGCCAAATGAAAATTGTCGTGTGTGAAAGAGGTGATTTGATATCGGTAAAATGGGGCACAAGGAGCCACTCTAGATGTGTGGTCCCTCTAAGGGTTCAAGAAATAACATCTCCTTATTCCCCTACTGAGTAAGAACCAACTGAGAAGGCGAGCAGGGAGGCTAAAGGAAATAAACTTATGCACACACCCTAATATTTTGAATGTTCTGGTCCCATTCGTATGAACTGTCCTGATGAGGCAAATCTATAGAGACAGGAAGTAGATTAGTGGTTGCCTAAGGCTGTGGAGGGAGAATGGGGAGTGAATTCACATGTCTACATGGGTATACATCTGGGGTGATGAAAATGCTCTAACACTGCATTGTGGTGATAACCGCACAACCCTGTGAATACACTAAAGGCAATTGAATTGTTCACTTTGAATAGGTGAACTTTTCCGTTGTATGAGTCATGTCTCAATGAAGCTTTTGTTTTCAGAAAGGCAATAGAAAGGTGTCAGCTCATTAATGAAATAAATCCAAATTAAAACAAAGGCCACATGGACTTACTTATAGTTTCACTTTTTGAGATGTCACTGGCCATGTGGACACTTGCAGCCCCCTTCTTCATTCTATCTCTCCTCTCCCAACCCTTTCACACTCATGAGTCTCATGGATGAGAAAGAAGAGTAGCCAGTACCTTTCTATCAGCTGGGGAATTTGTAAAAGGGCTAAGAGGACCGAACTGAGCATGCCTGTTGTTTCTTTTCTCCACAGTAACCAACTGAATAGATCATTCCTTTTTAGGGTCGGGGAGAGGGCTGAAATATTACTGTAGAGGAGTTCCTTCATATGGAAATGCGGGACGTGAGGGATAAGTGTGTGCTGCCCTGCACTTACCTCATAGTCTTCATGTCCAGTCATGTCCTCAAGAATAACAAATGAAGCATTGCCACTTAAAAAATAACTGGGGTTTGTGTAAGATTCCAACCAAAGGTGAGGGGCTATGGAGACCTATCTTCTAGGGCCGTTGAAACAATAAATCAGGGCCAATGTTCAAGTTCACCACTGCCCGGCTGATGCCAGGTGCTTTGTTGAGCCAGTGAGTGGTCAGCCTGGCTCTTAAGTTTAAGAATAATCTCTAAGTCCGAATGACTATGGCTTCTAAGAGCTTTCCTGGGCTTATTATGTTTTCATTATAGTATCAAGAGGGCCAGGGCATGATGTGATTTTTCGCATCTCAGGAGGTCCATTTATTATGATCGATTCTGTCATTGCTGTCAGTAAACACTCTCTTAGAATCTGGAGTTCCCATCCAGAGAAAGTTCTCTTCATTGCATCTTTAAGACCCAAGTTTATAATGGGCTTCTCCTGAATTCATTTTTTTTTCACCCCAATCCTACTTGTTGGGCATAATCAGAAGTTATAAAAACCCATCAATGCCAGCAGTGGTTTGCTAATGGTATGATGTGAAATATAAACTTGGACTATACAATAGGCAGAAGTCCAGTTCTATATGTATTGATGGACATCACTCCATCTGAGTGTGTGTGTTCAGTTGCATGGACGTGTGTATAAAATTGCTTTGGTATTTAGACAGATTCACCTGATTAATTCCAGACATTTCCTCACTTTTACATATAAGTGCCTCCCACCATGCCTGGTTCTTAGTTCATTCACATTATATATTGGCTGCATGAGGGCTTGAGGGGTCATAGATACTTAGAACAGAAGAGGACTGACTCTATTCATTCAGGCATTACTGGATGAAAAGACCTGTTCTCTGAAACCAGATACATTTTCACTCCTGTAATATTCTTACTTTGGACAGTAGAGCATTTTCAGAACAGTGAAACTTCCCAGGGCCTTCAGAATTATAATTTAAATCTTTTATGGCCTCCAGAATGCAGGACATTTAATTTATCGTGATTCATAAAAGACCTGTAATAAACCCTGTCTTTATTTGAACTTGGGCAGCTCTGGCTTCCCTTTGAGGCATCGGGTGCTTTTTATCAGTGCTTCTCCATCTACTTATCACGGATCTCGCATGTGTACAAAAAGCCATCTTTGTCCGTCAGGGGGAGATTTTATTAACTTGAAGGTTCATTTGTTCTTCAAGTGACACTATCTCTTTGGAATTACCAGATGTTGTTCAAACTGTGCCGTCTCGTCTTTTATTCTGATGACGGCAAATGTTGAACGTGGTGAATAAATATTGGATCCTGTCCTCGATCATCTTAAATAAATGTGATAAAAGGAAAATATGTCACCGCCGAGGTCTCATTTGTTCCCAGGGAGTCTACAGCATAGTAGGCCCCCTGGACAATGAAAGGCAAATTGGCCATTCACTGGGTGTTCCATTGTGAGATGTTCTTGTCACTTTCCAGATTCCATTTTAGATTAATATATAGGGAAAGATAAGGAGGCATGTGTTTAAATGATGACATAGGACCATCATAGAATTGTTTTGTTATAATTGCATCATGTAGACAATTAAATATGTGGTGACAGTCTTCCCTTGAAATTTACACTTAAAAAAAAAAAGTGGCAGAAAATGAGTTAATGGAAAATGTCTTACGACTCAGGTCCAAAGGGACTTAGGTTAACACAGGTGTATTTTGACTCTGCTTCTTTGGTGACTATCTTTTGAGGAGTAGGAGAGATTTCACTTAACTGGATGATCATAGAGCTAGGTTTTGTCATCTGTTGTTGAATCACTTATTAAATATTTATGATATAAAAGAAGTGGAAAAGAGAAATCTGTCAAAACAGACATTTTAAAATCACCATGCCCCGCTTTTGTGGGTGATGCCTACACCCATGAATTAAGATTAAAAATAAGAGATAAAGCAATGTCTTTGCTTTCACAGTGGGGGGGGAAGCTTATGAATGCTTTGATAATAATTGCTAGTAATTATACTCAAATCATATTACAGCAAGAAATTGAGATGTGAACCAGACCGTGGTTCTATGAGTTCACGGTCACAGCCATAATTTCTCTAATTTATTACATTGTCATCAGTTTGTGATCTAAAATCTTTTTTTCCCCCACCATCACCGGTAATAGATTGAATTATTAAAAGTTGGTGACTGTCTGTTGTTCAGAAATGTTGAAAGAAATGAAGTGTTTCTGGAGATGGTGCCAGCGTCCTGCTGAAAGGGCAGTTAACGTATCGCTGATTAATTCCCATTCTGTCTCAGATGAAATGGAGAAGGGGGAATTGTCCTCTTCCACCAAGTATCTCATTGCAGACTACAGCCCAGGAGTTGCATAAGCATTTTCCTCATTCAGTATAAATTGATTTCGGTGTGAAATATCTCAGACTGACTCTGTTGCAAGGCCATGTTTTATTTGGTCATGCAGGACAAACGTAGTGCTAAGTAGATTTGCAGGCTAATTTATTGGCCGTTTTAATATTGTGTGTCTTCCACTTCAGTGTGGTAAGTACCTCACTAATGCTGCCTCAGCGTGGAGGGCTCATAGTAAGCCCGACTCACCTTAATTACATTCCTTCCTGCAACAACCTTATTTTTGCTCATGGGATACATTGCTGTTTCGGTGAAACATTTCCCCAGGAAAATTGAGATACATTTTTTTACAAATTAAGCCCTTTTTTACTCTGTTTTGCAGACTCTATTAAGTCCCTTAAGTTAATATTAAGTTACTATGTGCTCCCAATGAGTGCCTTCCAAGTCTTTGAACACCTCTCTTCTGCCTGGAGGCCTGGGAAGAGTGTGCTAGAGGAGGAGAATGCACAGGTGTGTTGGGTTAGTGAGAGGTAAAATGACTTGATGTGGTTTGGCCCCACCTCCCATCCTCAGAATGCAACCAGAGAAAGCGTTTGCCACATGGGAAGGTGAAAAGGGCCTTACACAGCACGTGGCAGCTCTTGGCCACATTCCTGAGAGCATCTCAGTGCCTTCCTGGGAGGGGGCATTTGTCCTGAACTGTACCATTTCTGAGAAACATGAATTTCCTCTTCAGGAAATGGAAGGCTTCTTGAATTCTGTCACACGAGTTACCTGCCAGATTGGAAGGACACTGGGAAGTCAGTGGCCTCACATGGGACTTTGTCATGACCTTCAAAAGTTTGGCCAATGAGTTGACATGGAGCTTTTGGCTTTTGTCCTGGGGACGTGGAGCTGTCATGTCAGTGTCTAGATAAATTGTGCCTTGTAACTGAAACGGCTAATTAAACAAAACAAAATTTTAAAAAAAGACACTGAAGCAAAGGTACCGGTATGTTTATTCTTCATTCTCTCCCTTTCCCTCCCTCCCTTCCCCCTCTCACAGGTAAAGAACAGGTTTCAATTAAGAAAACATGGTTTCCCCCTACCAGTTAAATCTTCAGGCCTACCAGCTCTTGTGTTATAGTCACAAGACAAATTGTCTTCTTTTTTTCAAACATGTCAAACTTTTAGTGAGTGGACCATTGTATACATTCTATTCCCTCTGCTCACTACCCTCTTTTGCTAAATGACCCTTTCCTTATTTTAATGTCAGCTCAAAAATGCCACTTCCCTTGGGAAAGCCTTTTTTGGAGTTTCCTCCCCTCCCCTAACTCCCAGCTCCCTGGGCTATGCAAAAATGTACTTGTATGTGGTCTCATGACAACTGTTCCTTTCCCTGTGTCCATATGTATGTATATATGTGTGTACGTGTATATATTGTGTGTGTGTGTGCATGTGAGTGTGTGAATTATCTACAATGTACCAGGTACTCATTTCGGCATTCGGGACACATCAGCAGATAAAAAAAAAAAAAGCAAGCCTTCATGGAGCCTACCTTGTAGTGGGGTGGAGGGGAGGAACTGTGACAAGTAAACACAATAAATAAGGAAGTCGTATGGGGAGGTGACCAGCACTGTGATAAAAGATCAGAAGGAACAGAGAGCAGGGGTGGAAGAATAAGCTAAACATTTAAATGAATGGAAGTGGGACTCAGGGTGAGTCTCACTGTGAAGGTGACATTTCAGCAAAGACTAGGAGGAGGGGAAGGAGTAAGCCACGGCGATATTTGGGGAATGAACATTCCAAGCAGGACAACAGTCAGTGCCAAAATGTAAGGCCTGAGTATTCCCCTGTGTTCAGGGAATCGCAGGGGTTGTGGGTGGGGAGGCCGGAGCAGAATCTGGGAGGGAATGAGTTGAGGGGAAAAGCAAAGTGGAGAGGGCCTGACTAGCATGAAGGACTTGTAGACCATTTGGGATTTTGGTTTTTACTTGCGTAAAACAGGGGCTGGATTGATATTTGAAATGGATAATTGGGGTTTCTGCATTGAGACTATATTTTAAGGGCACTTAATACTGGTAATAGCCTTAGACGACAGGCTCCAAGAAGGCTGCAGGAGTATCTGTTTTTCTTTTCACTCAAGTGCAAAGGATGAAGTCCAGGGCTTGGCACAGTGTTTCCTTAAATATTTAATGTGAAAGAATAAAATAAATACAGGTCACATCAGGATGATTCTAGTTGGCATCCATCCCTCAGAGGCAGGCATTGCAGATGGCCAATGTGCACAGTTCAAGTTCAGGACCTTTTTTTATCCATCCATTTAAAGATGACTTTAATACCCTTCCCAGCCAAAGGCTTGAGCTTAATTATCCACCTAATTGTTGCTCTGTGCAACCGTTCTTAATTAGTTCTGTTTGAATTTGCAATGTATGAACTTTGATATTTCCAACCAAAAGAAATTTGGAGACTTCCCTCCTGAAAAGAACATGCTTTCATGCCCAAGCCAACGAGTGGAAGGATCCCAGTGGTCCTACAAGGTAATGAGTCGTGGGCAGGGCTGTTCATGGCAGGCTAGAGCATCACACTTTGCTAGGTAAACGACCCATGTTTTCAGAATTAGCATGCATGCATTCCAAAATACATATTTACCTGGTAGTCTATAACGATTCAGCAGAATTGCTACAGTCTAGTAAGTAAATAACATGTTTTTCAAAATTAGAACGTGTAGCAAAGATGTCTTTATCCAATAGGCTGTAACAGTTTCCAAGAAACAGTTTCAGTCTTTAGTTGATCCGGCTGACTTATGGATGTGGTTTTAATGATGTTTTGCATATAAACACAGTGTAGAAGAAGATGTGCGACATTAGAAGGGCAAGGTCTTGTCATGTAGCACAAACCAGTTTTAGAAGGAAAATTGGATGCAATGGCAGAATCTGATCCTGCTGTTCTGTTCTCTTTCTTCCCCTTCTTCTCCTTTTGTCCTTTTTCCTTCTTTTTCCTTTTTTTGCAAGTTCCTGGAAGATGGAATGCTAATGACACCAGGGTGAATTTTTAAATAATTTAATTCTTGCGAACATGATGTAGCTTCATAAGTGATTAGTATTCACTCTTCAGAACGTGTATAAGGCCTGTGTTCCCATTGCTAATCTCATGGCTGTAGAGCAATACAAAAGTTGGATTCTGGTGAACCATTCCATGAGCGTACTGGCTAATCTGTAGTCATCACTCCAGTCTAGTTAAGTCAAGCCAAAAACACAATCATATTGACACCAGGCATCTAAATATGTTGGATAGGAATGATTTTTATAAGAGTGGCTGTGAGGCACTGAGCTTCCAGTGGGATATTATTAACTTCATTCATAACTGACATCCAGACTGCTGTTAGCTGCAGGAAGAAAGAATCAGACTCATAGTTTAAGGTAGTTCATGGATGTGTAAAATTGTAGGCAAAAGATGGTGGCTCTGGAACCAGATAACCTGAGCATGAATTCTTTGAACTAGTGAGTGAGTGAGTTCGCCACTTTCAGGCTTGAT
This sequence comes from Craseonycteris thonglongyai, assembly GCA_004027555.1. Lineage (NCBI taxonomy): Eukaryota > Metazoa > Chordata > Mammalia > Chiroptera > Craseonycteridae > Craseonycteris > Craseonycteris thonglongyai. The sequence goes on from PVKE010031199.1 coordinate 15,074, forward strand.
CGCCTTATCTGTAAAATGCTCATGCCACTGGTACTCACTTCACAAGGTTCCTGTGGATGAAATAGTACCTGTAAATCATTTATGACTCTTCACAGCATGTACTGAATATCTAATGGATGCCATCAAGTATTATCTATATTACAGGCACTCCTCACTTAACGACTGAGTTCCGTTCCTATGACTAGGTCGTTAAGTGAATTAGTTGATAAACAAGGAGCTTAAAGGCAGATGTCTTGTGGTGTGTCCTGGCACCATGGGTATGTATTTTTCAATAGCTATCACGTGACACCGCATTTAGAAATGAAATACATAATCTTGAGTGATTGTGAAGGCTTTGTTTAGACTGCGAGAATGAGACAAAGATTGAGAAAGGGGTTTTACCTGAGACACACAGACTGAGAAAGGAGATTCCCTGCACTGGAGAACTGGTCTTAAGTCTGAGCAGTTATTAAACAGCTGGGTCGTTAAGTGAGGAATGACTGTAATCAAAATAGTTCAGCTGGACCTTCCATCTGGGATAGAGCAGTTTCAGGAGTAGCAAGACTAAAGTAGCCCAGCTCTCTAAGCATTTGGTTTGGAAGTAAATGAAGAGGCCAAGTGTGTAATTAGATGTTTTTACTAATGTTATAAGTGGTCGTGCAAGCTTCTAAACAGCCTGCATGCTCTAATAAATACTTCAGCTGAGAAGTAAGAAAAGAGCTATGAATCAGGAACTCCTTGCTTGGAACCATGTGAAACGGCCACTTACAAAATACCCTTTGAGACTCCTTGGAGGTTCACATTCTGTAGTTGCTTTTTTTCTTTTTAATTGAAAGAGTTGCTTTAGGTTGAATCTCCATAAACTCATGCAAGCCCTAGATCTTTTCTTTCATGGCTGTGACTGTTTAGTTGGGAAGAGTACTAGGAGGGGATCCCCTATAAACCCCACTTGGGGACATTCATTTCTGTGATGCAACTTCCATAAGGCTCACCACAGTTTTGATAATGGGATTGATGTCATTTTCTCAATTAGATCAAAGACTCCAGAAGGGCTTGGATCATACCCACTGACTCAATGCTATTTCCCAGACCCTAGCATACCACCTAATGCAAAACCGACAGTTACCAGGTTGTTGCATCCTCCTCTTTTGTGACTGGCTCTCTGAATTCTTTCTGCAGAGTCCATGATGTTGTGTGACTTTCTAGACAACACTTTCAACATCTCATTGGGGGCGGGGATGAGGGATACATGAAGGGGGTTAGAAGGTACAAACTTCCAGTTATAAAATAAGTTATGGGGATGTAATATACAGCCTAGTGACTATAGTTATAGCTAATGATACTAGGTTATATATTTGAAAGTTGTTAGAATTCTCATCATGAGAAAACAAAATTCTGTAACTATGTATGACACATGTTAACTAGAGTTATTGTGGTGATCATTTCACAGTTTAAAAGAGAAGTGTTCAAACTTGTGGCTTCCCTGGGCCACATTGGAAGAAGAAGAATTATCTTGGGCCACATATAAAATACACTAACACTAATGATAGCTGATGAGCTTAAAAATAAAAAATGACAAAAAAATCTCATAATGTCTTAAGAAAATTTACAAATTTGTTCTGAGTCACACTCAAAGCCATCCTCGGACCTATGTGGCCTGTGGGCTACAAGTTGGACAAGCTTGGTTTAAAAAAAAATTACATCATAGTTCTTTCTATAGATAATTCATCTTCCTGAAGAAGTTACAATCAAATTCAGGGCTAGTAAATAACGGGATCTTTTGGGAATGAACACAATCCTAATGGGAATCATTGCTTTTGTAAAGAACATGATCACATGAGAACTGTCCCGAAAAAGTCCAGCCATGGCCAATATAACGAGAACAGTTTTATGGCTGGATCCTTTCCAGATAGCCCCCTTAGGTTTCAATGTTCCTGGGGTCCTATATTTATATAAAGGGACTCCAATGAAGTGATTTTAACATAGATTGAAAATCTACAATTATTTTCATCACCTAAAATGTCACCCACTTTAGCGCAAGAGCAAAGTTAAATCACACTTCTCCAATTCAATCTTCAACATAGGTCTCAAATCTTTATTCTTCTTTGTCTTTATGTGTTCTTCTTGCTATATGCATCCACCATCTTTTATCCAGGCTACCTCCATCTTTTGCTGTGATACCCTGGCAACTGGCATTCTGTCTTTTGTATATTTATCTCTTCTAAGCCCTTCTCACGTGGAGCTCTTTAACACACAAACCTTTGCTACGCCACCTCCAACACCTCTGCATTACCCTTTAGGTACAATCCAACAGGTCTAATGGCCTTTCAAAGCATTTCAGGGGCAGTTTGAGGCTTCCATGAAGGCTAATGGCTCTCCATTCCTCCTGCAATATAGCCACGCTCAGCAAAGTTTAGTTGCTCTCATGACCTTACTGCAGGGATTCCCAACCCCGTGCCCATGGGCGCCATGGCGCCCGCCGCCCGATTTGTGTGCGCCCGCCATTGTTTGACTGCATCAGAAGCTTTTCATAAACACTAAGTAAAAGTATAATTTATTTTTATACATTTGTTAGAATTTTAAAATATTGTTTGAGTATCTACACAGGTTTATTATATTCGTTGGTATGTTTGCGATATCGTATGTATAAGTTTTTCCCTAGCTTTCGCCTTTGTACATGTCGCGTCTTGTGTAGCTGCTGCACTCTTTAAACTCTCCTCCACCCAACCGGGAGACCAGAAGTTGCCATTTTGATTGCGGTTACTGGACTGATCGGGTCGTGACGGTTAGCTAGGATCACAGTGTTTTGATCTATCTGATTTTAAATGAACTAAAAGTGAGGTAGGTAATCTATTATTATGGTGGCAATTTGATATGATATTGTAGTTCTATAACTATTTTTATTTTTATTTTTTTAGTCCTAAAATGAGTGGACCAAATAAGAGAAAACGAACCTATAATTTTAACAAAGACTGGGAGGAATCATATTGTTTCATTAATTTAAAAGGTAAATGCGTTCGCCTGTTGTGTGGCAGTAGTACTGCAGTGCCGAAAAAACATCATGTAGAACGTCACTTTCAGACAAGTCATACCACTTTTGATACGAATTATCCACTTAAATCTGAAGTAAGAATAAAAAATAAATCAACTAAAATTAAGTTTAACTACTCAACAGACTGTTTTCACTAGACATGTGGAAAAATCTAAAAAGGCAACCATTGCTTCTTTCAAAAGTTCTCACATGCTCACAAAGAAGAAAAAACCTTTCCAGGATGGTGAATTGTTAAAAGAAGCATTTCTGACTGCTGCCGATTGTTTGAGGAATATTCTAACAAGCGTGAGATTATGTCGGCGATACAAGACCTACAGCTGTCAAATAACACAGTCACAAGAAGAATACACACAATTTCAAAAGACTTGCAAACTCAGTTAAAGACTGACTTGGAAATATGTGACTGCTTCTCTCTGCAATTTGATGAGTCAACAGATATATCAGACACCGCACAGTTGGCAGTTATGGTGAGAATGGTATTTAGTAACTTCACAGTCAAAGAGGAGCTGTTGCAAATATTACCAATGAAAGGACAGACGAGAGGTGAGGATATTTATAAAACTTTCAGAACATACGCCAGGTCGATAAACATGCCTTTGCATAAGTTGTCTGCGATAACTACCTATGGGGTACCAGCAATGGTTGGTCAAAACAAAGGATGTATTGCCCTTTGCAGGAAAGATGAATCCTTTTCAAACTTTATGTCCTACCACTGTATTATCCATCAGGAAGCTTTGTGTTGTAAAATACTGCCCTTTGAACATGTTATGAAAATAGTCACAAAGATAATCAACTCTATTCGGGCAGCTCCATTGCAACACCGACTTTTCAAGGCCCTGTTAGAAGATACTGAAGATAAAGAACACGATCTCATCCGGCATACTGAAGTACATTGGCTCAGTAAAGGTAAAGTTCTTACAAGATTTGTGAACTTAATTGAAGAAATAAAAACATTTATACATGATAAAAATGAAAATTATGATGAACTAACAGACTCTTGCTGGCTGGTGGATTTGGGTTTTCTTGCTGACACCATGGAAAAATTAGATTCTTTCAATTTGGAGTTGCAGGGAAAA
>PVKE010031200.1:0-19179 GCA_004027555.1 Craseonycteris thonglongyai
AAAAAAAAAAAAAAAAAAAAAATTAGACCAACCCAGTTACAGAAATACCAGGGATGTACGTAGTTACAATCTTTTTTTAAACCAAAATTTATCTTTTTCAAAATTTTATTTACAAAATTGACTTTATTTAAAAAGTGTATATAATATGTTCCATGATATAAAATTCTAGACATAGTAGATTTAAAAACAGCATAATGGAAAATATAAATATCCATTTTCTTCTATGTATATTTTTTGTGCCTTTATTGTCTTTTGGTAGGTTTGCATTTTTCTTTAACAACCTGATTCATACTTACAGTAACATTTTAAATATCACAGACAGTTTTAAAGCAAAAAGTAAAAATTCCCTTTCCTCTCTCTCCTCCTCAGATATTGATGAATATCCTTCCAAACTTCCAACCAGTGGATATGTTTTTTACATAAATGCTTTCACATTACAAATATGATTCTGTAATTTTCTTCTTTCCACTTGACACTGTCATTGAGATCTTTCATGATAGTACATTTAGAGCTGCTTCATTCTTTTTACTGGTTGTACTGTATTCCTTGATGTATCGATATTTATTTAGTCAATTCCCTAATAATGGCTATTTAGGTGTATCCAACATTTAACTAATAAAAATAATGCAGCAACAAACATGTCAGTAGCTGATTTAGACACATGCAGTTATTATATTTACTTGCACATCCTTACATCCCTCTCTCCTCCTTTTAAAAATCCGATATTTTTTCATGAAAGTTGAAATATTAAAAATGATGAATGGAATATGTGGGTAATATGTAAATTGAAAAGGAAAGATTCATGGTTTTAGTAATCCCATTTTTACTAAATTACATTTATGTCAACCAGAAAACTATGTAAAACTCTTTTTAAAGGCCATGACTCAGCTAGAATGATGTAAGAGTATCTAGATTAAGGCTGATCTCTCCCTGTGGAATTTCTCTAGGTGTTCCACTTAATTCCTTAAGCACATCCTTCCTGTTCCACACCTAGAAGCTGCCTGGTTTGTCTCAGCTCACTCTTAACTATCAGGCCTGTTTGGCAGGAGGTGATACAATTTTTTAAAATTTAAGATGTTCTCAACAAAATGCCATCAGCCATCACAAAAGACCTGGGGTTGGAGGTCTTGGAGGTGTGAGAAAGGGCAAACTTTCTTTCCATAATCTCAGTTTTAACGAACCCCAAACTCTATATAACAGATTCATTAGGGTATGGTCTCAGTATAGCTTGCCCTTTATTTTATACTTGTCATTTGTACTTCTGAATGACTGATGAGTACTAGTGTTTTCCATGGATACTTGGCTTTGATTACACAGGTCCTAAGTATGATTTTGCTTTCCTCTAGTTAAAAAAAGATTCTTATTGACCTTCAGAAATAATAGCTATGATTAGTTTAAAGTGGTTACATTGTTTTCCAGATAAGTAAGTATTTCAGGTAGGGGAGTAAATATGTTTAGATTGGGAGTGTGGACATCTCTTGCTTTTGGAGTGTGTTCTTTAGTGAACTGAATCTTTAATTGCTGGTATTATATTACAAGGAGTGTGTAATGAATTTCTGGGCTGTAAGTCTTAAGTCCTGGCCTTATCCTAAAAGGCAGAGGAAATTTCCAAAGTTTTTATCTTAGCAATGTAACCCAATGAAAATAGAGGGTGTAGGGAGGAATGGATGCTTGCCTTTGTTGTCAGCTTGTTAGTGAATCCCAAGATATGAGCCTTTTTGCAGTTTGTGGCAGATGTTTTCAAGTATCCCTTGTCAAGATGAAAGAGAATTACATGGATATCTATGGCTATCTTTTATCTATTCAATATACAGATAAGAACTGGTATATGAATACTCATATATTTAACGATTGTCCTTAATGGGTATTTACCCAGATCGAGGGGACATTATTAGTTTAAGGCACAATTTCTCCCCAGTTTTGCCTCAGTTGTTAGTAAAACTTAGTTGAAAAGATGAATGAGATTGAACAAAAAAAATTCCTCCATAAGACCCAAGCTACCTTTAATAACAGTCATCCTCTTCATCAATTATTCTTATCAGACATTCCAGGAAGAGGCTTGCTATTACTGAATGCCAAACGCAGCCTGTAGGAGGAGAAATTACGCATCAAGTGGGAAGGAAAACACTGCACAAATATTTTTGCTTGGTCACTGGAAGTGGAGGAGGGAAAGTGAACAAAGGATAAAAACAGTCCAATAAATATGATGCATATGGTTTCCTAGAGAGTGATTTATATTTTGGCAAGCCTCTCTACTACAAAACCCAAGTTTTCTCTTTAGGGAGACTGTGATGCCAATAATAACAATTTTTACTCAAAAGAAATTAATATCCAAACATATTTGGTAATACTTGCTCTACTATTGTTCCCTCTGACCTCCTATATACAGGCCCCAGGAGCACTAGTCTTCTGGGTACAGTCTTCTAAATGGTGCTCTTCACAGCTTGGATCTTCTCTGAATGCTCCCATCCAGGATGTGACAGCATCCACAGGCCTATGAACCCGGGCTGGCTTAAAGCTCTTCTCTTGAAGGTCTTTTTCTGTGGCATTGGCAGATGGATGTGTTGTCATCTGGCTGAGGGACATGCTCCATTCCATCACGTATTTCGGGTTTGCTGGACTGGCGCTCAGCATATTCCTGAAATGTGGTTTTGAAGGCAACGGAAACATGAGTCCACGCTTCACCCCACTGAATCCTTCCCACTCATACTGTTCTTTCTTGTTGCTGCGTTATCTTCAGACTCAAACCAAAGGCCTAGGTTGGACTGGTTATGCCAGTCCGAACGTTACATTTGAACTGCAGTTGTTAGAGGTACTTGTGTGATACTAGTTCAGACTCTAACAAGGAACCCTGACCCACAGTTCTATGTGTAGGTAGCGAGGCTCTACAAAAAGGATGTCAAGTCAAGCGTCCCTGTTTGAAACAAGAGCACCTCAGCGTTTATACTCTGCTCGTTAATTAACTTTATTAAATATGCAAATCAGCGGAGGAAGATTTAGATAAACCTCTTCTTATAAAGTTGGTGATCTCACACATCCTTCCTGTTAGACCTGTAGTCACAAACATTTTGTAAACAGCGGCAGGCTGGAAATGTTCCTCTACTTTGGACACTGACTCATATTCCTGTAAACTGAATATTTGGTTCAGTGATCCCTGGTACATTGAGCTGTACGCTCCTGGTTCAGGGCCTAACACAACAGAAGACTGACATGGGTACAGGAGCCTCAATAATATTGTAGGGGGAGAAAATCCTCCAGTGAAAATTACAGCTAGACCAGCAGAGGGAATAGAACTCAGTTAAGGGACAGGCTGCTTCCCATAAATGGTGTTATGATCATTTACATTTTTCAATGAGATGGTAGTATATACACGCATCTGAGGAAATTGACTGTTCTCCTGCTCACAGAGAAATAAGTCTAGGTTAAAAATAAAACATAATTTATTCTTTTTCCCATGCTGACTAGATTGGTACTCAAAGAACCAATCCATGGATTCCCAATAAACCCCTGTACAGCGCTTCCGTATTGAGGCCTGAGGCATCAGAACTATTATAAATATTTCTCATTTGTCTGGCTGTTTCATATAAGAAGCTAAACATCTGCTTTCCATCCTATACTGTGATAGCAAAGGTATGACTCTTAAGTACTGGGGAGAACAAAGAAGTGGATGTTTGAGCAAAAAGAGGTGTGAATGACCTCTACCCTCTTATTTTCCAGATGAGGAAAGATGTTCTCTGAGGTTCAGAGAACAACTTAAGCCAGGAATTCCATGAAGTATTTAACAAAAGACAGCCCTGACAAGATGGGAGGGGCTTTTCATTTAGCTCTATAAGGGCCTTAAGCATTATTTTTTGGCATGCTGAATGGAGACAAAAATATGTACGGTGGCTACAAAGGGACTCAGCTCTGTTCCTGCTTCCTATAGGCTGGCGCCTCAGTTTACCCAGGGTTCTGCAGGCTGACCCTCTGGAGCCCTCTAACAAGAGAGGCACTTGGGCCAAGCGTGTGGTCTGAGGACATGCAACCCGGTGGGATGGATGCTCTGCACTCTGCACTGACCTGTAGGACTTTGTAATAGTAGCAGTAAAGCCTGTGTGGCTGTAGCAAGTCCCTAGCAGTCAGCTGCCCTTCTTCTGCAATCCTCTTGGCTTCTTCATCATTTTCCTGAAAGGTTTAAAAAGAAGCAATGAATGACAATTACTCCTGTGACCCAGACACAAAGCTAAGGTTGAGCGTGAGCACAGATGTGGAGTTGAATTACGGACAGCATGGGGGGACACGAAACCTGATGGAAACATAACTGAAGAATGAGGCTATGCAAACAGACAAAGTCTCTGTCTGGATATCTTTGTTACACGGAGATGATCATACATACACCTTGGACCTATTCCATAGCCCGGGTCACCCCGCCACATACAACAGCCCACACACAGCCTCTGTTGTGACCATTTTGGTATTTTCCTAGCTACCCAGGATGTTTAGGGCTCATTATCTGTCCACCCAACCCTAGCCTTCTCTGTTTGATATTAAAATACAAACTCTAAGAGAATGAATAACTTTTTATGGTATAACATCTCTTGAAAGCCCCTTTAAATATGCAATCAGAGCCCAAAAGTTGTTATAAAATGTTACTTATGAAAGATTATATTGTTTTAATAAAAAATTCAGTCTCTAGTACCCATAGGCAGCTCCTTCAATTCTAGGAATAGTCATCATTCTTAATTATACTTTTGGAAACCTGCTAATATTCTACCATGCTGCCCACAGGAAAAGCATTTGTAATGTAATTCTGAATTTTTATAAAGGGTCACAAAAATTATTCTGCCTCAGGCACCCAGCCTTTTTATAACCAAATATTGCTTTTCAGAAACTTAGAATAAAGCCTTATAATGGAAGGATAAATTTCTGCAGTTTCATAATAAACCATAATAGCTTTTTTAAAACACTTTTCCTTTTAAAAATTGGAAACGGGATTCTTGGGATGTTGTATATCATGCACTCATTATAAACTTGTGCCTTTCTCTAAATGAGGAAAAGAAGAGTTCCATAATTGCCTTAACCCATTTCCCATTTGGAAAAAAAAGTGTCGCTTGCTACTGTGTTCACTTAATTTCACATAAACACGCTCTTTGAAGCTGAAGCAAATGTAATTGGTTTTGAAGGTGAAAATAAAATACAAAAATTGTTCTTAGATTTTTTTCTAAACAGAACTTGTTCTAATCCTAATGTAACAGAAATGTATATGATGATCAGTATTTAATAATATTTTTTCATGTGGTAAATTTCAAAGCACAGAACTTTGGGGGTAAAGTTAGGACTATAATGTGCAATTTATCTCAGGGTAAATGCTGTAGCTACAGGCGAGTATTCTCAGGCCAAATGAGAAGTAGGTTAAATCGTTTTCTTGTATATCAAGCACTTTAACTCTTGTCTTTTAAGTCTGTAACCTGCATTTGCTTGTGTGTGTGTGTATATGCATGAACAGCGATTCCTTTAGAAAAAAATCTATATTCTATATCACACTGAACATATAATCTGAAATATCCTCCAAAATGTTGATAGAGAGTATGCAAATGATCCTAATATTGGTCCTTTAGATATTTCAAGGGAATAAACCTTTCAGAAAACATTTCTTTCAATGGAACTCGTGAAACTAATTTTGGTGAATTTGTTATTGCCTAAAGAAACTGCAATTCAGAAAGCATACCTTGGCCCATTTAACTTTCTCTAGTAAATCATCAAGATTTCTTTTAATTGGAACATAATGTTTCCAAGGCTCTAGTGCCGTATAGAAATGTTCATAATATGGTGAGTCCTGCTTTAGAACCAGACTGCCACCCAGCATGAGGTACGGATATCTGTAAGCAGCCACGGTCCCATCCACATTCACTTGGTACTTGTACTAAAGGATTAAAACAAACACAAACAAGAATGTTACTAGTCATCCGATTCACTTCTGCTTCTTATCGACACTGTAACACTAAGTATGTAGGAGTTATTTTCTACTTTCTAACTTTACTATTTAAGAGTTCTATATTTTATTTTGGAGCTCACATTCTCTCTGGGTATTAAAATCATAAGCAGTTTTTAGCGGGTCAATTTTTAGAAATGCAATACATTTAAAGAGAAGATGATAAATAATTTCCCCAAACTATAATCTGTTGTAATGGGAATTTTGGATTTCTGTAACCAGATAGGAAAACTATTTTCAATAGTTCTCATTTATGAAAGCTGAATAGTGCTAACAATGCATACTTTCACTTATACTGTATTCACTTATTTCTTCTGTTCCTTATACCCACATACATATGAAAAAGGAAGGCATTCTCTCAATGTTCAATGTTAGAGTCAAGGGGACAGAAGCCTGGAGAAATTTAAGGATTAGTGCGATGTTAGGGACACAGTGCATATTCTGTTTACATATTTATTGGCTTGATAAGCTTAGATTTATATTTCAAAATCACATTTTATGGGCATTAAACCTCATTCAGTAACAACATGAAGCAGATATTGTCACTCCCCTACTTTTGTACTAAATTTTCTACTAATCCTTATACCACACTTTGAGTATTAAATATAATTCTGAGCTAGTTGGTAGACAAAAGTAACAACAACAATAGCAGCAGCAGCAACAACAGGAAACCACAAAGAGCTTTGTAACCCTCCCATTCTAATAAGAAAGTGTGTATCAGTTCATAAGACAGAGGAAATTGGCCCAAATGCAGCTAGTTACAAATTTAACACTCCACATGCATCCCGGAAGACTTAAATGCATACCTTAAAGAAATCAAAGAAACCTATCAATTTAGCTTTTCCAAGCTCCTTTTCTTTCTCTGGGAAAAAGAAATACCCTGTGATGCCTGCATCTAGAAGCTGCGGATTGTCTTTGGACAGTTGCACCAATTGGAGTCTCTCCTCGCGGCTATCTCTTCCTCTGAAGAAAGCTTTCTCTATTTTATTGATCCAGGAAGGTCCTAGAAGTTCGAGACCATAAAAAAAAATGTGATTATAAATTTGGCATTTTTGTATGGTAGGTATGATCATCTTTAATCGACCATCGTCCTTTAAGGTGTTAAAAACTCTTTTATCATCAACACATCTTCTAATCTAAAGTAAATGCCATTTCCCAAAAACACGGGATTAGAATGCTCTAATTGCATCCATTTGTCTGCTAGAAAGAGCGCGCTCAAGTGTTGGAGTTTCTGTTGTACAAAATTAAGAGATATCCAAAATAATGTTGGATCAAATGCAACAATGACTTGGCCTATTCACCAAGGCAGTAGCGTCTTCCGTCTTTTGTACTTCACAATAAAAAATGAGCTAGGTTCTTGTTCTTAGATAGGGTGACCAGAACAAACTGTATAACAAACTAACACCCACATGTCTTTAATCATTAGGTTGCTCAGAATTTTGAGCACATAATTTCTGAATACAGGAAAGAACTTTTCTAAGATGCTGTTAAATGGAAATATATATACATACAAACATATATTTATATCCTATCTTTCCTGGAAGGGATCTACTCTGGAAGAATATGAATTGAAATCTATTTCTGTTATTCTAACGAGAGGTCCTTAGTTAACACCTATCAGTGTTCTAAGAGATAAAGCATAAAACATAGAAGTTGGAAGGGGTCAATCTTACTGTTATCACATAAAGAGTAGGTCAGTTTTCTTTTTATGTTATCTTTGGATAGTTTAGAAGGAGTCTCTGTTCTTCTCGACTAAGAAAGTCCACCAAGCCACAATAAGCAGAAATCAAAGCTATGGAGTCAAGGCAGGGTATTTTCTACTCAGGGAGTTCAGTTTAATATAAAGGTGTGTTGTGCCGGAAACTTAAGTCCATCAAACAGGGGAAAAGGAAATGAGTTTTAAAGGATCAAGAGAGGCAGAAAGAGGAAGGGGGAAAACTTATAAAGTGTTGGAGGTAGTAATACCCAAATGATACTGCTCTCACAATTCTCTTATATATGCATATCATTTTGTAATTTTCAAAGCTCTCACTTCATCTAGCAATATGAAGACACTGGAATCAGAATTAATTTAAATGACAAATTTTCCAAATAGGTATTTTCAAATAGTATGTATTCACAAATGGGCAACTCAAAACAGACACAGTTATAGTAGGCTTGGACATTACTAGCCCAATCCATGCCTCTTTAATATTTAAATTAGAAGAATCCTAAACAAACCACTTTAGAGTTTAGGGTGCTGTTTTTATTTTTTTTTCTTGGTTAGAAAATAAAAAGAATGGGTATTTAAATATATATACACACTCTCTGACTAAACATATTCTTCACCTTTTAATTTTTTAACCTCTAAGCTGTTTCTTAGAGAATGAACTTGAATTTACCTGTATTTCCTTGAATAGAGAGAAGATCATTTGTAACACCCCTCATTGCTTCAAGTGTGGAGTGGGTGATGTCATATGTGGGAAGGATAATGTCTTGTGAATCCAGAGAGCCACACCATGAAATGATAGGCGAAGGACCAGGGGTTTCATTGACTTTTCGATGTTCCAAGGGCCAATCTCCAAGGTTCACGTAAAATTCTAAATCTGGGAGAAGAACCTACATAAACAAAAGTATAAACATCACCGTGGGGAAGACTTTTGTCTTTGGTACTAAATGCTTTAGTTCTCTGTCTTTCATAAATATTTCTGATAAAACTGAACATTGGAAAATAGCAACAGGAGAGAGTAGGATGCCTGTCACTCATTATCAGAAAATCAAGGATGAAAATGACACATGGCCAATTCACTTAGCTGTCAGCTACCTCTGTTCAGAGGTGACATTCTGAATAGAGGTATAGAAGTGGAAAGTACATAGAAAGGTATGAATGTGTGGCTAGGCTATCTTTCGGCCAGCTGCCTAAGGGAGAATCTACAAGGTTAGACACAAGCCCTTGTTTCCTTCCCTATCGAACCTCTTTATCACATTGACTTTTTTTTTTTAAAGATTTATTTTTATTGTTTTTGACAGAGAGAGAGAGAGAGAGAGAGAGAGAGAGAGAGAGAGAGATACAGAGACAGAGAGAAGGGGGAGGGCCCAGAACAGTCTCCATAGTGGCACATCATTGGTTTTTCCACATAGTTTCATTCCACAGGTGGGCGCGGGGCTGCACAGGGCAGGAACTGGGCTGGGGTCTCAGCCCGGTGAGAACTGAACTGGGGGCACTCCCCAGTTTAGCACATGGGTCCACATGGGCCAGGACCGGGATTCGATCCTCGGTCCCCGGGCTGCAAAGTGAGCGCTTAACCCACTGAGCCATCCCGGCTTCCCCACATTGACTTTTGTTTCTGGAATTTGCCACTCCATTTCCATCTCCATGGTCAATGCTTTAGTTTAGGCCTCGACCGTCTCTTGCCTGCACTGTTGCAATAGCTTCTTGACTAGAAGTTCTGATGCTAGTTCTGTCATCTGCTCTCCACATGGCTGCCCAGATTTCTCAATCCCAAATTAAAGGAAACGGAGCAGCAAATTCCAGAAACAAACTAAATAGGATTCTACTTAGTAAGAAGCCAAGACCTGAAGATCAAGGACAGTTAGTGAGAAATTTCCAGAGGCAACAATGATGGAGAGAGTCTGACTAATACAAGAGTATCTATTTTTAAATGTTAGGATTTTTGTATATTTGGTTCCATTTTGTTTTCAACTATGCAGTGGTACAAAATAACCTTTCTCTGTTACCCTCAACCTTCAACCAGCTGTGCCACACACAGTATCTGCTAGAGGTGCTTAGGGTGAAACAAGGAAGATGTATTCTAAATTCAAGTTATTTTGAGGCAACAGGAAGAAAACAGCTGCAGCACGTGACAGGTGAATGTAAGGAATATTCAGCAGGAATGGAGAACTCCCAGAAGTGATCCTGAGGCTGTAAATGTCTGAGAGTCCACAAAAACCATGGGCGTCCCCTGCATGGCTGACCCATCTGGGATGGAAGCTCAAGCCATTTCATGTAACTATTGAAGGAAAAGGAAGATCATCAAAGGTGGAGAACTTATGCACTCTCAGCACATAGACGCACATTTCAAAGCCTAAAGTACATTTTCACCCTCTGCCATCATTCTCCTGAGCATTTCAATGTTACAACAAAATAATTAGATGACATTGTTTTTAAAATCAATGAGTTCATTCTCATACCTTTCTTGCCAGTGACAGCAAGATCTCGTCGGAGAACATTTTGAAGTCGGTGTATTTCCCTAAAGATCTCCGGTAGATGTGGTTGTTGAGAATTGTGTAGTGAACAAGGGCACCTCGCTCATCGCCAAACCTTTTGGGGACTTCATTGAGCATCTGCTGCAGATTGATGCTGGGGAAAGCAGCAAAATCTTTTGCAATCTGTGGTTCCTCAGTTGGACAAGAAAGAGTTTTCTGCCAGGCCTGGGGATTCTCTTCTGGGCACTCACAGTACTCGTGGTACACTGGTCCTAGGAAAGGCAAAACACAAATCCACGCTCCATTAAAAAGCACCACCACACAGGGGGTTGTTTCTGCCCCAGGTGTGAACATGGGATGACTTCCTGGTAGGCTGACCAGATGTACTGTTTGAAATGGGACAGAAAACGATGGTGTTCTCCCATTTCAAATGGTACATCTGGTCAACCTACTGACACCTTGCATTTAGCCAAGTGAGAGTAGGCTGACCAGATGTACCATTAGAAACGGGACAGACTGTTGTTTTCTATCCTGTTTAAAATGATATGCCTGGTCAGCTTACTTCCTGGTGAATTCTAAGATTAGCCAGACAGGGAAAAATCTGCCCTAAACATATCAGCAGTGGAAGTAGTTATGTTGGAGTCCTGTCTTCCTCTCACATCCTCCTAGACAACCTAGTATAGCATACGCTCTCTCCCAGTATAACTTCCTTTGGGTCCATTTGTAGATAAATTTATTTCTAATGAGTTATAAATGGCTGATGAACATAAAACAATTTACCTTATACAAAAATATGGAAAATACTGGGAATGGTTAGTTACCTGGCTAAATACACAAGATTTACTTTCTGATTTAAATCTCTTTAAGTTACTTAGTTTTCTTTCTCTTAAAATTTCAAGTTAAATTGAACTCCAGGAAGTGTGTTTACATTGTTTATTCTGCTGCCTATGACTTCAAGGTCATCATAACTCATTTTGAGAGGAATGGGGTGTACACATGAGGCTGGCTCTGAATTATTTATTAATCACTTACCTTTCAAAATATAGGGAGACTGAGCTACATGTTCATCACCATAAAGGATGTCTATCTTCAGGCCTTCGGTGACAGATTCATACATCCTATACCGCATCAGAAATGTTCCATCATTCCTGTCCAAAGGTTTAGGGACGTGAATCCGGACTAACTCTTTAGGTGAAAGAGGTTTGACTACTACTGTGAATGGTGTTTGACCTGAAAGAAAACACATATAAATAACTCTACTACTTCACAGTTATTTTGTCTTATAATTAGTGGATAGATGTCTCGACATAGACGTTACTTATTTTTCTAGTACCAATGGTAAACAAAATCATGTTTGGAAGATCCTTGAGGCCAGAAACTATTCTGGTTCATGTCTTCATACCAAGAACCTGACTCAATGTTGATTCACTTAGTCATTCAGTAAAGATTTATCAAATAAACAAAATCAATTCATTAAAAAGGCAAGGAAGAAATAAACGTTTTGCCTATTTTATCTTTCCTCCTTTGAGTAGTTTTAAAGCCCAGGTAGTTAAAAACCTGTGAGCTCTTAGAATGAAAGAGTTCTAAGGCTATCCAACTTTCACCTTGTAAAATATATACACTCTTTCTTTGTAAGACATTTCAATATCTAATAACCCTCATTTCTGAGGGAAATTTTCATCTGCAAACCCACATTTCAAACTATACTTCTAAGCCCATTTCTTTAAGTAGAGAGAGATGATAACTAGTTACTAGACTGTGTGTGTGCGCGCGCGCGCACACACACACACACACCTTTTAACTACTAGAGTTTACTTCTCCAAATTTGTTTCCTTGGTTTGAAATGAAACAGTTTTATTAGGATGATCTAACGTATCTTTCAACTCCAAAATTCTGTGAGTTTTTGTTCTAGGATAAACAATACCACTGAGCAAACTTTCCCTTCTTTGCTAACTTCTTTAGGCTTTGAAACAGTAACACTGTTGTGATTAATGTCATTGGAGCCCAGGCATAAATGTTGGGATATCTTTCTTCAGAGAGTGCACAGTATATACCTGTACTCACTGCAGATCTGATCCCCTGGAGCTTTAAGAATAGAGCTCATGTAAGGTCCTAACCATAGTTAATTACCATACTAAAGGTCAATTTTAAAAAGTGGCAAATCTTCTCAAATCCACAGCTCTAACAGCAGGTTGTGACCAAACAACTCTTTCATCTCACATCTTCCATTATGAAATTAAGCATATTTAATATATACTATTTTTGAAGTTACTGAAAAAGCTTGTATCTCCTAGTCTTAGTTTCTAAATCTAGTGAGTGAAGTGTCTACTTTCTTTTGATCTTCACAGGTTTTATTTTTTCTTGTGCAACAGGAGAAATGTTTCTCAGTCTCTTCAGTTTAGTAACAGTAAGGTTGTATCTGACATCTTGCTATGAAATAATTAAGTACCAAACACATACATTTTAGAATCCTTGAAATAAATGAGAAAGTTATAAAAGGAATCTGTCTGCTGAAATAAATGAACTGTAATAGATAAATATAGGGGATGGTTGTAAAAGAAAGGTAATAACTTAATGTGAAATTTTTTTAAATGTTGGCCAATTATGTGCAATGCTCAATGAAAATACGTAAGTCATTGATTTGTGGTATTTCTCACTTGGTTTCAGAAAGGCAATGTGGTGTGGAAGAGTGAAAATCAGCTAGGCAAAGCCAGGGGAAATAGAAAAACATTTCCATTATTCCCTTCCTAGACTAGAAACAGTACAGAAAAGTTCTGTCTTCTGGTCAAATAGTCTTGTTCTCTATAAATTTATGATTTTAATAAACAAAATAAATATAAGACAAGAATAGTAATGACTGACTTGGGGGTGGGGGGGAATAAGCTGGATTGAGAGAAGAAAACTAACTCCAAAATGCTTCATTGTTTCTAAATTGAAAGGATTGGACTAGATCTCTATGATCTCTTCTAGTTATAACATGTTTTGTCTCTAGAATAACATTGAAAAGTTATATTTCAAAATGTATGTATAAAAATAGAACAGCCATTGGAAATACATATTTTAAATGTTCAGTTATTTTTATAGTAATCTTTCATGCCTGTTCTTGGCATGAAATTAATATTAGAAGCAATGCAAAATGAGAATGATTAGGACTGAAAGAGAAATAAGCAATTCTAACCTCACAAAAGAAAAAATGAGAAGAATGCAATTTCAAATTGTGTCAAAATGAAGGAATGTGAGTTCTCATTTGCCCCGGGGGCTAATATAAGGAAGCAGAGTTTAAGCTCAGCTTGAGCTTTTCTACTCTAAAAATTCAAACATCTTGATGAGAGCTAGCTAATTGAATGAGAATGCAGTGACTGTGGAAATGAAAGAAAGTTGGCAATATCAAAGTCTTACATCATGAGAATCAGAAATTTTGAAGACTTGTGATTTGGGAAGAAATCAACAACATTAAAAAAAATTCACTTACTTAGCACATATGTGACCCTGCTGGGGCTTGAGGTTTTCCTGTCCAATTTCTATCTTATTTATTTCCTACAAGAACTTGTAAGGTAGGTA
This sequence comes from Craseonycteris thonglongyai, assembly GCA_004027555.1. Taxonomy (NCBI): domain Eukaryota; kingdom Metazoa; phylum Chordata; class Mammalia; order Chiroptera; family Craseonycteridae; genus Craseonycteris; species Craseonycteris thonglongyai. The sequence continues at coordinate 13,718 of PVKE010031200.1, forward strand.
ATATCACCCCCTTACAGATCAGGGAAACCAAGTCTCCCTTAAAGAAATTAAGTAACTCATCCGAGGTCATGTACATATGAGTATTAGAGCCAATATCTGAGCACAGCTTGAATGCTTCTTTCAAAGCCCATCCAGTATCCGCCAGGTCACATTGTGTAACGTGAGCATACAGGTTCACAGAATTCAACGTTGCAGGAATAACCTCTCGCACGCCTGGTAGAACAGAGTCATCCCCACCCTCACCCCCATGGTTTAGAAGGTTTATTAAGGCTATCTGCAGCTGCAACCAAAGTGTTGACCCCACGTGGCCACAGGGACAGAGTTTCAAGCCCAACTTGTTTTGCCTTGAGGCTAAGTGGAATTCTCCAAAAAAATGTCTGGCTGTCTATAGACCATGGATACTCTTAGGAACTTATTGAACACTGATGTATGACAATCACGTTACAGGTGATTAAAGGCAAAGAGCATTAAACTAGGTAGTCAAGGATTAGGTGTCTGGTCTTGGCTCTGACACGTAATAGCTGTGAGGCCAGGGCAAGGCATTTTGGCTTCACTGAGCCTCAGTTTCTTGTGTGTAAAGTAAAAAGAATAATACCGTATCTTTCCTACGTCACAAGACAAGGAGAAGAAATCATAGAGCACAGTTTAAAACAGTAAAGTGCTATACAACTAGGATTATTTAATGAAGATATCATTACTGATGAAGACAGAAGAGGACTGAGTCAGTTCAAGCTGACCCTTGAACAACATGGGTTTGAATTGTGCAGGTCCACCTATATGCAGATTATTTTTCCCCAGTAAATACGCAATTGGCCCTTTATTTCCCTAGGTTTTGCATCTGCAGATTTAACTAACCACTGATTGAAAACAGTATTTTAAATCAGTGGCTGGGAGGCTGAGGGTGCAGAGGGTCAATGCTTTGTTCTATGCCATTCTACATAAGGGACTTGAGCATTTGTGGATTTTTAATATCCTGGGGGTCCTGGAACCAATCTCCCTCTGATATGGAGAAATACTGTAGTTAAGTTTTGGGGGAGTCAAAAGTTATATGTAGATTTTCAACAGCACAGGGGTCAACACCCTTAACCCCCACATTATTCAAGGGTCAACTGTATTTGTATCCTATATTTTGACATATTCAACCACGCTTCCTCCACTCCTCTTTCCTTCTACAATATTTACTGAGCATCTATCTCTGTTAGGCACTGTGCTAGATGCTGGGAATATAAAAATACCAGTAGGTTATGCCTAGATTCATAACGGAAAGAAATACTCAATATAAGTCAGAGGTTAGTGAAAATAAAGATGTAGCTGGGATATTTTTCTCATCCAAGGTTATAACTGCCTTAATTTGTCTGTGGACTCCAGTTTGAGATCCCCTGCTGTAGGCCATTCAAGTTCATGACATGTTTGTTTTCTAGGTACCTGGAGATGCGCAGCATAATAATGGTATTTAGACACTGTTAAATGGGAGCGATAATTACAGTAATAAAGGAATCTTGATAACTCATGTAAGATAATCTAGAGTTGAGAACAATTTGTCTCTTTTTCAGTTAGTTCTTGGAGAGGAAAACATTTCAGAACTTGAAAATGAATGATGGTGGCAGAAGATGAAAAGACTGGTTGGGTTTGCTCTTTAGAACTATAGATAGGAGGCCTTTTAAATGAAAGTAAATCAAGTGGCCTGAAAGGAAACATAGTCTGAGGAAATGGAAGTGAGGTTGTCTGAAAAGACTGAATGAGAGTCTTTTTTTTCTTTTATGACTTTTTTCTGATTATAGAAATAGTATGGGGATGCTGGGATGGCTCAGTGGGTTCAGTGCCCGTCTTGCAGCCTCGGGGTCCAGGGATTGAGTCCCGGTCGTGGCCTGTGTAGACCCATATGCTGAACTGGGGTGTGTCCCCAGTTTGGTTCTCACTGGGGCGACACCCTGGCCCAGTTCCTGTCCTGTGCAGCCCCACCCCCATCTGTGGAATGAAACTATGTAGAAAAACTAATGATGTGCAACTATGAAGAATGCTCTGGGCTCTCCCCCTTCTTTCTCTTTCTCTCTGTCAAAAAAAACAATAAAAATAATCTTAAAAAAAAACCCCAACCAAACAGTATAATCATTTCGGGTGAAAATTTTCTTGGGTAAAAAGAAGAGTGAAATAATTTCCTTACTCTCTTGCTATAACTACTGATAACAGTGATGAGCAATGTACAAGTCAATTATTTGTAATAATTTATTACAAAATTAGAAAACTACCGTTTTTCTTGTTTATTGCATCCTTAACCTAGTATAAGCATTATTAAAAAAATCTTTTAAAACACTACTTAAAAATTTTTTAATTTAATTGTCAAAAACACATAACATAAATGTGACCATCTTATCCATTTTTAAGTGTAAAATTCAGTGTTAAATATATTCACATTTTTAAAAAATTCATGCATGTTTATTTTTTTATTATTAAAAAAATTTTTTTATTGTTAAATTTATTGGGGTAACATTGGTTGATAACAATTACATTGTTTCCAGGTGTACAATTCTACACTACATTGTCTATGCATTGCATTATGTGCTCACCACCCAGAATCAGCTCTTTTCATCACCATGTATTTGATGCCCCTTCCTACTCTCCCCTCCCCCAGCTTTCCCACCCACCTCACCCCTTACACTCAGGTAACCACTAAACTGTTGACTGTGTCCACGTGTCTTTGTTTCTATATTCACATTTTTGTGCAATGAACCTCTAGACCTTTTTCATTTTGTAAAACTGAAACTCTGTACAGATTCAACAACTTCCCATTTCCTTCTTCCAACAGTCCCCTGGCAACCACCATTCTACTTTCAGTTTCTATGAATTATACTACTGTAGACACTGCATGTGTGAAATCTAAAGCTTTACTTTTTTAACTGCTATCAAATAGTCTATCACATGAATGTACCATACTTTATTTAGCAATCATCTTATAGTTGGCTATTCAAACTTACTATAGTAAACAATTATAAGACTGCAAGAATATCCTTGCACATAAAATCTTTGACCACATCGTGATCATTTTCTCAGGACAGATACCTAGAAATCAGATTACTGGATACACAGGCATTTTTATTTATCTAGCTATTTATTTATTTATTTATTTATTTATTTTTGTAAATGACATTTAAAGAAATTACATTTTCTAACTGTGGATACTCATTTTTTTTTTTTTTTTTTTGGTACATGAGGTTTGCAAATGTTTAAATCTCTTGATACATTCGGGCAAATAATTTCCAGAAACATTTGACTAATTTGTGCTCCACCAGCAAAAGATGAAGGTCACTGTTTGAGAATATCTCATTGCTCCCTTGATAGCTTTGAGTATTACCACTTAAAAAAATTTGCCAATATTTTTAGAATGAAAAATGGAATTTTATGTGGATTTATAATTCTTTCATTAGTAGTAATATTCGCAGCATTTCATCTTGGATCATGTAATTCTTTTTTCATGGAGAAATTAATTTTTTCTTTTTAAAAAGATTTATTTTATTGATTTTTGACAGAGAGAAACAGAGACAGAGAGAGATAGAGAGAAGGGGGAGGGCCCAGAGCAGTCTCTATAGTTGACATTAGTTTGCCATATAGTTTCACTCCACAGGCGGACACAGGGCTGCGCAGGGCAGGAACTGGGCTGGGAGCCTCCCTCATAGGTCCCGGCAAGAACTGATCTGGGGGCACAGCCCAGCTCAGCATGTGGGTCCGCATGGGCCAGGACCGGGATTCGATCCTCGGTCCTCGGGGCTTCAAACGAGCACTTAACCCACTGAGCCATCCCAGCTTTCCCTAATTTTTTCTTAGTTTTCCATCTTCTTTTCTTTCTAACCCCCTCCCCCATTACATTATAAAATTAATTTTAGAAAATAAAGAAAACTATAAAGAAGAAAACACACCCCCTAGTGTATTCACAGACTTTGAATTTGGGTTTAAGAAGCTAGACGAAGTACTGTAGCATTATACACTTGGAACTGCGTGATTTTTGCTAACCAATGTCACCCTAAGGAGTTTAACCATAAAAAAAAAAAATCATTTCTTCTGATCCTTAGCGCCATGGAAAAGTCTTTGTAAAAATAAAAAAAAGGAATCGTAGTTGTCCATTGGCAGCAGAAGAAGGGACACTGGATTATTCTGACGATCTCTTGGTTGATGAAACAGGGTGCCATGGGGCTCGACATAACTGGACAAATCCTGGCTGGCAGCAACTTGCAACCAGCAGCACAAGCCTAACGTTGCAGAGGTAAGACGTGCAGGAGGACGTGGGAGGCCGGCTGGGCAGGGGGACTGGGGACAAGAGCCACCCTCGACTGCGGAAACGGACGCTTCCCGAGTTCCACCAATTCCTGCATCTGCTTTCAGGAACTCAACACTCCCAGGAAGCGGACAAATGGAGCGGGCAGAGCTGCCTTTCTGCCGCCCTGCTCGGAGCGAGCTGCTCCCAAGCCAGCAGGCCCGACCCCACACGGCTCCTGGGCTGGATGACGCCGCCCGGGAAGGCCCTGCCCGCGTGCTGGCACCGCCCTGCCACCTAAGTCACAGGCGCAAAGCGGGTCTCGGGCGCGTGACACTCCGCGTGCCCGACACCCTGGCGGGGCCCCGGGCCCCCGGCACGCGGGGAGCGCCCTCGGAGCCCGTTCATTCCGCAGATGGCTGCGCGGTCCCTGCCCCCTTGGGCCGTGCGGGGAGGTGGCCGGACCCGAGGGCGCGCGGAGTCCGCGGGGGCGCGTGGGGGACGAGGGGCCCCCGCGGTGGGACGCTACCTGGGGGCGATCCAGTGAGGTTCTGGCCCTGGGCGCTGACGGCCTGCAGGTAGAAATAGCGCGCCGGCAGAACGACGCCCGCCTGCAGCCCGGGGCCCCACACCAGGCTCCGCGGCGCGCTCAGCGGGGCCTCGGCCGCGCCGGCGGCCGCCAGCAGGGCGAGCTGCAGCGGCAGCAGCGGCAGCAGCGGGGCCCGCGGCAGGCGGCGCATGGTGGCCGCGGCGGTCCCGCTCGCAGGCCGCCGGGAGAGGCGCGGAGCACGGGGCCCACCCCGGGCGGGCGGGCCCAGGCCGCCCACCGGCCCGCCCCGCGCCCCCTCCCGCTCCCTCCCGTGTCCTTTGACCCCACGGAGAACAGGGATCGTGGGTCCAGCACAGAGAGAGCGAGTCTGAGACTCTGATCCCTGGATCGCCAAGGCCTGGAGCACCGGCCTTCACCCCCCGGTTGCTTGAATGGGTCAATGATGTAGAGGAAACAGTTTTTTTTTTTTAATTTAATTTATTTTTTTTTAATATTTTATTGTTACATTTAATGGGGTGACATTGGTTGGTAACAATCAGACAGTTTCCCAATGGACAACTCCACATCACATCACCCATGCATCGCATCATGTGCCCAGCTCCCAGAATCAGGTCCCCCTCCAACCTGATACATCTGGTGCCCACTCCCCCCTCCCCACACAAC
>PVKE010031201.1:0-19185 GCA_004027555.1 Craseonycteris thonglongyai
ATTTCTAAGCTACCCACTCTGGTATTTTGTTATTGCAACTCAAATGTACTAAAACATGTGTTAAGAATACATAACACAATATCTAACCTCTTACAAAAATTCAAATGTATGATACAGTAAGGTTAGCTACAGGCACTATTTAGTGGTAATGGTTTCACAAACATATAGTTATTCCCAAATTCACTAATTTGTATATATTAAATATGTGTAGCTTTTTACATGTCGACGACATAATATGTCTTCTTTATTTTACATTACAGAAATAAATGACAATAGAAACTGCTGAGCTAACCAGTTCACTTCTATAAAAATACATACATTTAAGTTGACAGCACATACTGATTTTAGATTAAGTCAAAAATAGAGAATCTCTGGAATAAAAGAAATATGAGATATTTAAAGTGAATTTTAAAAAGGCAAAAAGTGATTCAATATAAGGATTATTATCTCCCTAAATTAGAAAATACAACAAAAGCGATAATAAAAAAAATTTATAAGTATATTTTGCAATAAAAATTTCCCTAAAAGATAAAAAGAATTAAAGTGTTGATCAAAAAGACCCATTGCTAATATAGTACTGGCTGCTAATGTATAATAGCTAGCTAATGCTAACTGCTATAATGCTAATATAAAAAGATAAAATTTTAGGTATGGTCCCTTAAGCGATTAAATTTCAGTGATTTTTTTTTAAAAAGCTAACATCTGTATAATCAAGTAGGAAATATCAAGTCATACAGAAATGGAAATTTGATATATCAAAATTATTAACAAAAGATGTTAAAACTATATCTACAAATTCAGACATAAAACAATTATACTTCAAGTTCTTTTTTTTTTTTAACCCCTAAACATGGACACTTGTGTATAAGTTCACAATTCTTTTTCTAAAACCTTTGAAAGCAAATATGTTTTGCAATTCAGAATTTGTTGGATTTTAGAAAGATTATATAATTATTTTACTGTATATTATATAACACTGATCATGGGTTAGCATGTCTTAATCACATGTCACATGCATTAATATTTATTCAGAAAAAATTTATCAATATGCACCTTAGATAATAAATATAAAATATACTTAGCCTTTCATTAGTTCATGTCAGAATCTGCTGCCAAATAATTTTGGCTTAAAAATCATATGCAAACACAGGCAGTCCTTCTATTTTTTAAGCTTTTGAATCTCAGAATTATGGATAAAGGAAATAAGTATATATCTCAACCTGATAAATAAAAGCTGCACAAACTATTGTCTAAACAATTATTGAGGATGCTGGGATAGCTCAGCAGTTGAGTGCTTGCCTTGCTATCATGAGGACCAGGGTTCAATTCCTGGCCCCAGCCCATGCAACCCATATGCTGAACTACAGCGCATCTGGGAACTGCCACAACGAATCAGCAATGAAGGTTCTCACCTCCCAAGCAGGAGGCCCCTGCATCCACCTGTGTGGACTGAAATTGTGTCCAACTAACAGTGTACAACTTGGAGACTGCTATAGGCCCTCCCCTCTTCTCTCTCTCTCTCTCTCTCTCTCTCACTTACCTCTCAAAATAATAAAATAAATCTTTAAAAAAATTATTGATGGCAAAATACAACTGACCAAAGATGAATTAAAATAAAAAATTCAAGGATGAAAATAGCAACTATGATAAAAGACAAAAAGAGAATATAAAATATATTTGAATATAGAACTACAATTATATAAATGAAAATTGTAGCCAAAGGAAAGATGATAAATTTCATAAACCTTAATAATATAAAAATTAGAATTATGTAATATATCACTATTAGCTAGGAAAAACTCTTTGAGGAAGTAAAAAAGAAAGGAGGGAGGGAGGAAAGGAGGGAGGAAGGAAAGAAGGAAGGAAGATAAAAAATGGAAACTATGGGAAAGCTGGGATGGCTCAGCAGGTTAAGTGCTCGCTTTGAAGCCCCGGGGACCGAGGATCGAATCCCGCCCTGGTCCATGCGGACCCACATGCTGAACTGGGGTGTGCCCCCAGTTCAGTTCTTGCCAGGACCTATGTGGGAGGCTCCCGGCCCAGTTCCTGCCCTGCACAGCCCTGCATCCACCTGTGGAGTGAAACCATATGGAAAACTAATGTCGACTGTGGAGACTGCTCTGGGCCCTCCCCCTTCTTTCTGTCTCTCTCTGTCTCTCTCTGTCTCTGTTTCTGTCAAAAATCAATAAAATAAATCTTAAAAAAAAAAAAAAGGAAACTACCTTAGCTTATTTGAGCAGCTGTAACAGAATACTATATATAGAGTGGCTTATAAAGAGCAGAAGTTTATTCTCACAGTCCTGAAGTTGGAAGTCCAAGATGAAAGCATTAACAGATTCAATGTCTTGGGAAGACTGGTTTTCTGGTTAAAGACTACTGTCTTCTTGCTTTGTCCTCACATGGTGGAAGGGATGAGGGAGCTCTCTGTGGTCTCTTTTATAAGGCAACTAATTCCATTCATGAAGTCTTCTCCCTTAGGATCTAGTGTTTCTAGTCACTTCCCAAAGGCCCCACCCCCAAACACCATGACACTGGGGACTAGGTTTCAACTACACATTTTAGGGGGCTAAAAACATTTAGTCTATAGCAAAGACCCAAAAAGACCATGGTAAAGTAAAATAAAACAGTAGAAACATGTGCAAATGTATTTGCAATCAAAATAATGTATACAAGCTTATATAAATTATTAAATTTTACTATAAAGAGAAAAAGCCACATATTGGTTTGGAAAAGTATCTAGTTACGTGTCCATAACAAGGGAAGACATCTAACAAGACCTAACAGTTCACTACACAAGTAAAACACATCAATAGAGGAAGATATACAACATTTGATTTTAAAAACATGTATACACCATTCATCAAATGTTTAAAGCAAAAACAGAAAGAAACAAAAGGAAGCATTTTAAAAATTCAAAATGTTTTAAAATGTTTTTTCCATAATTCAGTAGATTCTGAGACAAAAACTAAGTTACAATACAGACTTATAGTAACATAGTTAGATGATGAGTTGGAGACACTTAGATACATATTTTTATGTAATTTATGTTCCAAAACATAAAATGCACATTCATTTCAAACACACCTGAACTATTTGTGAAAAGTGACCATTTAGTAAGCCACAATAAACTGTCTACAATTTCTAGTATGCAAAATCCACCAAAGCCACACTTTCTACAATCAGTTAAACAAGAAAAATAATAGGAGAAAATTAAAAACAAAAACAAAACTTTTACCCATTTGAAATGTTAGAAACAATATTTTAATAACGTATTAAAAATAAAAATTAAAGTTGAAAATATTTGAAAGAAATTTTTTGACTTTGCAACATATCAAAACCAATAGATAAAAAGTATGCAGTAGGAAAGTTAGTGCATCATTACGTATGAGAAGCTAAGAAAAATTTAAAATAATGGAATAATTTCTCATTCGATAAAAAGAAAATATCAATAAAAGGAACACAAAGATAGTAAAATAAAAGTAGTAAAAAAGGATGGTAGACAGACAGATGGCCAATAGACACATGAAAAGATGCTCAATATCACTAATAATCAGAGAAATGCAAATCAATACCACAATGAGATATGATCGCACTCTTGTCAGGATGGCTATCATCAAAAATTGACCAACAAGTGTTGGTGATGATGTGATGAAAAAGGAACCCTGCTACACTGCTGGTGGGATTGCAAAATGGTTCAAGCCTGGTGGAAAACAACATGGAGGTTCCTCAAAAAATTTAAAATGGAACTACCTTATGATCCAGCAATTTCACTCCTGGGTATTTATCCAAAGAATTCCAGAACACTAATTCAGAAAAACGTATGCACCCCTATGCTCATTGCATCATTATTCACAATAGCCAACATATGAAAACAACCTAAATGCCCATTAATAAATAATTGAATAAAGAAGCTGTCACATTTACACAATGTAGTATTTCATGGCCATAAAGAAGAATAAAACCATATCTTTTGCAACAACATGAATGGAACTAGAAGATATCAAATTAAGTGGAATAAGTCATAGTGAGAAAGACAAATACCATATGATCTCACTTATATGTGTAATCTAAAGAACAGAATAAATGAACAATCAAAACAGGAAAAAAAAAGTCTCATAAACACAAACAATAGTTTAGTAGCTGCCAGAGGGTTAGGAGGAAAGGGTGTGAGGGAGGGGGAAGGGGGATATAAGTATATGGGGATGGGAAAAAAACAAAAACCTGATTCTGGGTGGTGAGCTCAAGATGCAACACATAGATAATGTATTGTGGAATTGTACACCTGGAGCCTATGCAACTTCACTAACCATTGTCACCTCAATACATTTAATAATAAAAAATGAAAGTAAAATCAATGAATCAGGAAGAATAATTGATTAAAATTAATGACAAAATTGAAAGCTGGTCTTAAATAATACACATTAATAAATGGCACAGCTAATCCAGAGAAAAGAAGGACAGCAAATATACATTTTTAGAAATGAGAAGAGCTCAAAGGCTTATAGAGTTTTGTTTAAAATTTTTAATTATGACAGATATAATATGGAATTGTATGTCAGAAAATTTGAGAGTTTAAATGGAAAAAATAATTTTATAAGAATATCCATAAAAATTGACTTGAGAAGAAACCCTGAAAAGTAACATAGAAAAAAGTGAACACGTTGCTGCCTTGCCCTAAAATAGAAGACTTAGCCTGAGGAGTTTAACAGGGCAGTCTACCAATCAATCCTGCACACATATAAACTGCTTCAGAGTATGAAAAGGTGAAAATGTCTCCAGTTCATTGTTTAAGGTCAGCATAACTATGGTTCCAAGAATGACATAAAAGCACAAGCTAGAAGCTAATCTTACTTGGGGGCAAGGAATATTCTTACTAAAATGTGATAAAAATATCAGCATAGTTATCTAGCTGTACTGTATATATTGAAGGAAAAATATATCCTGACTTTTGGGATTTATCTCAAGAAATAAACAATTGTTGAAGAGCGAAAAAGTTGTTAATGTAATTAATAAAATTTACCAATTAAAGGAGAAAAACATTTTCAAAAAACTGCTAAAATTAAACTTAACATTTTAAAAAATATAAAGCGTTCACTAAAGACTGGCTAAGGAAAATACTATAACTTGATAAACAGTACATAACAGAAACCTCAGCAAACATCACAATTAATGGTAAAACAGTAGAATCTTTGTCATTGCATTTAAAAAAACTTTTATTCTTTATTGTTTAAATTTTTATATTAGTGTCATTAAAATTAATTTTTAAAAATCTGACAAACCAATTGCACACTAGAAACAATGAAAATATACTGACATTAAAATTCATTGGTTTTCTTTATGTTTGCATAGTTAGACTCTACTGATTATTTCCTGTTTATTGAAAAATGTTCTAAAAACTAAGACACCAATTTGGAATAACCATATTGTTTTATATTTTAATAAAGCATAAAATTGGAAATAAATGAGTACAAATTTATTAATTAACAATACATATTTTGTGTTAATTTCTGAAGAAGAAAAGAACTTGGAGAACATAGAATATATATTTTTTAAAAAGTGGGAAAGCTGGGATGGCTCAGTGGGTTTGAGCGTTCACTTTGCAGCCCCAGGGACCACGGATCGAATCCCGGCCCCAACCCATGCGGACCCATATGCTGAACTGGGGTGTGCTCCCAGCTCATTTCTTGCTGGGGCCTATGCAGGAGGCTCCTGGGCCAGTTCTTGCCCTGCACACCCCCGTACCTGGGGAGTGAAACTATATGGAAAACTAATGCTGTCAACTGTAGAGACTGATCTAGGCCCTCCCCCTTCTCTTTATCTCTCTCTGTCTGTCCCTCTCTGTGTCAAAAAATAATAAAAATAAATCTTTAAAAAAAAAAAAGGAAGAAAAAAAGTGAGGCCAAACATGTATGAAGACATACAACGAATGAATGTCAGTATTACTACTGAACCAAAAGCTTATATATTCCCAAAGTTAAAAATTATGTCCTTGGAGAAGCCAGGATGGCTCAGCAGGTTAAGTGCTCCCTTTGCAGCCCCAGGGAGTGAGGATAGAATCCTGGCCCCGGCCCACTCGTGAGAACCCATGTGTTGAACTAGAGTGTACTTACCATGTGGGAAGCCCCCAGTTCAGTTTTCACCCCTTGATTCAGCCCTTGGCTCAAGGGGACATGCCTCCCATGTGGGAGGTCCCCAGCCCCGTTCCTGCCCTGTGAGGCCCCCACCCACCTGTGTGGAATGAAACCACGTCGAAAACTGATGACGCACAACTATGGAGACTGCTCTGGGCCCCACCTCTTCTCTCTGTCTCTTTCTGTCTCTGTCTCCTTCTGTCTCTGTCTCCGTCTCCCTGTCTCTGTCAAAAACAATAAAATAAATCTAAAAAATAAAAGAATTTTCTTCTTGTTACCAAGTACAAGGCCTTAAAGAAATCATTTAATCATTTTGTGTGAATTGACTTAAATGATATCATTAAAAAAATGTTTTAATTTATAGTAGCTAATTCCTCTAGGTACTTATTTAAAAAGTTAATTGCACAAGAAAAGATTCTCTTACTCATAGTTTTTGTTCATAATACAGAGAAATAGATGGGCTATTTTTTCTAACTAAAATGACAGTTAATTTTTTAGTTCTAAAAGCAGGTTTGAAATGGATGAACACACACACACACACACACACACACACAATTTTTTAGTCCTAAAAGCAGGTTTGAAATGGATGGACACACACACACACAAAGTAAACTACAGCCATTTTCATGATTGTGTGATTGTTTTGTTCCAAGGGGTATGTAGTAACAAATAGAACTGGTATTTTTTATACTTCTCTTTTAATATAGAGACAATGATACTCATTTATTTTTCCAATACTTTACTAAGAATATCTTTCAACTAAATAGTGGATTCTTACACTTTTGTGGTGTTCATATTACTTTTTCCTCATCTAACTCGTTTCATCTTGGCTGGTTGTTTTGAATAGTGAAAACCATCATAACTTATGTATAACTTCCTTCTCTTTAGTCTGAAGTAATTTTAGTTCTTATAAAGTATTTATCTTGAAGTTTGAAGGTTTCCATTTTCTGGTCTAGAGAATATAACTTTTTAATAAGAACATAGAAACATAATGAGTCTTAGTCTCCTGGGCTCTGCGCCCACTCTGAAAACACAATGTTATAATTTAATGTCCCTGCAAACCTTTCACTGTATAAATGAGGATTTCTTTCTATTCCAAAAATGAAAACTAAGACACTAGGATGTTCTAGGCTGTATGAACCCTATGAGGGAGGAGAGTGATGGGAGTCTTCTAACCCATAAATATTTGGCTTTGCTGGACAAAGTCCTTTGATTTAGTTCATACCCAGAGAGTGAGTATGTAAGCCAGCTTCAGTCAGTGTCCAGCTTCTGGGTGCTAACTCCCGCCACCGCTTTGGCTACTGCCTGATTTTGCTGACATGAGACTGGCTAGGTGGAGAAAATTGGAGTAAGTCCTTTCAAGCTAGTGCTGGCTCTCTTCATTTCTCTGTTCGTGGTTTCATTGGCAGCAACAACCTGCTCTTTTGATACAATTACCACAGAATATGTCCAACTTTTTTCACCTGACCTGGGGGCTAAAATACTGAACAGCTGATGGATTGGAAACCTCACTAACTTCTTTCTTTATTACCATTTTCACCTAAGACCTAACAATAGTTAAACTCTATAATCCACAATTGTTTCTTTCAGAAATAATGCTAGTCTCAATAGTTCAAAACAGTTAAAAAGTAATTCCAACCCATTCATCATTGTTTCTTTCTATCACTATTATGATTTCTCAGCTAGACAAGGCAATTAAAAGCCAGAATGCTTTACAAACACAGATTTGCTGGATACTTTCTTTCTACCTCTATCTGCAAAAAGAAATGATATAATTTTCCGGGAAAGAATAAAGAAATCAAGCTACTTTTCCAACTATGTTGTTTCTATGGTCAAGAGGACATATATTGTTCTCATTTCATTTATGGGTTACTACTTAGGAAGGCAATGCCCCTAAGGTTTCAAATTTGAAATCGGTACTCTACTAAGATAGGCATTGCCTTTGGAGTGTCACCTATTATTAACTCTCACAGTACTGAAATAAATCTTTATCTCACAGAACACATTCCGGTTGTCTTTTTACACTATCCATCATGAAATGTAATTTAGTTTTAATTGGCTTAAGTGAAACATAACTGAGAAGTTCATTCTAGTATAAGATACTATCTAATTCATTCAAAAGTCTTCAAATACTCAAGATCTCAAAGTACAGAAAATTCAGTGTTTCTCTTAGGATTAGTTGCACTACAGTGAAATCTTAAGTTTTTTAATAAGAGAAAGTAGATGCTTACAAAATAGTTGGATAGGTCAGAGACAGGGCTGTGAGAAATGACCTTTATAATACTGGCAAACCAGCTCACCAAGGAAGTCTGCCTAATTAGAAGGTGGAAAATTGAGAGACACCACTCTAGGAAGACAGCTATTACCATCTTCTGTTTGGCATCTATGAAGTCAGAGACTGAGAAGTTTGACATTATGATAGAAAAAGTCTACAATTCCAAATTTCACGCAAGTGCATCAAAGTGGTAAAACTTAATTTTCAGTCAGAATTCTAGTCAAGTGGTCATACAGGAAACATATTTAACTTCCAAGATTCTGTAGTACAAGAAAATACAATATGAAATGGTTATCATAGATACTGAGAGCGAATTTGCCTCCTATACTGTATAATCTAAACTCTTCCACATCTGGTCTTTAAGACACTCTGTCATTTTACCTCAACCTATATTTTCAACATTATCTCCCACCTGATATACCTCTATATGACTTTGCATTTTTAAGATCAACAGTCTTTAGTATGAATATAAATAAATTTTCAGAATTTACCAATACCCAAATTGCTCATTCCAAAGAAAGTTTTTGATTTGAAAGGATCAACCATATCTCCTTCTCTTTACAGTATGTGCAATGGAAGACTATAATTGCCTTTTCTTGTAATTCTGCTTCTATTCAAATGTCAATTTTAAGCTGACACTTGAAAATATGCACTAAAATATATCTTTCTTCAGTTTAATTAACAATAGCCTTACAGAAAAAATACAAATTTAAGATTATTATAAGGCTCTCAGCTCAACATCAGCACTATATATTACAAGATAGTATCAACAAGTATAACTGAACAATTGAGGACCATCTATGACACTATAATTATTTTTATTATACTATTGTGCTGAATCACAATCTTAGAACAAGGATCATACCGTATTCTACTCTCTTAGTCTTATTTTAATCATTTGCTCCACTTTTTACAAAATCACATATGCCTGTTTCACAACATAATAAAAATATACTGTGAGAAAAGTTACATTTTAATTCTAAAAATACATATAGAAATCTAAATCTGTGTTAAATATTTAATACTCTCTTCACTCTGTGAACAGTTTTGCATGAAATAATTCAGAATGATGCTTTGTCATACAGCAGCAGATTAAATGTATCTTGTAAATGCAAGGAAAGTAAACCCATTCTCTCATGGTATGGTGGTAGGCGCAACAGCTCCTGTGGCCACATAAGTCTGTAAGATTGAAGATGAAGTTCACACATAATATTATCCTGGTGTCATAGTGCTCTTTTGCTTAGTACGACCCAGAAACTGCAGTTGAGTCAACAAACTCAAGAGGATTGTATAAACAAATTGAAATGGATGTATTGTACCACCTAAGAAGGAAGATGTGAATTCCAGGTTGTAAATTACAAAATAGAGTCTGGGTACCCATGCTTTAAAGGAAGATTTGCTGAGGTCATTTAGGTCTTTTTTTTTTCTGCAGTGATATCCAGTTGAGTGCCTAGAGGACCTCGGTCAGGCAAACTGAATTCCTTTAAGGTTTCCTGAGTATGCCGCAAAATTTTCTCACTGCCTTTGATTACTATTTTTCCCTTTCAACTATCCAAAATCTATCTTTTCTTTACCACAAAAGGCTCTTACTCATTGTTACATTTAAGTTTTATCTTTCCTAGAAGATTGCTGACCTTTGAGAGCAAAGTCTCTTTCTGATAATCTTGATCTCCCTCACATAATTTTAGTGCAGTGTCATGAACACAGGAATTTAGTAAACATCTGAGAAAATATAATAAAAGTTATTTTATAGGTTTAAAATCCTAATTTCCTTTATAATATCTTTATGGTATGAGAATTTCGCTATTAATAAACAAATGTAACTTCTAGAGAATTGACTTCCAAAATTTCTTCAAGGTTCAGAACACTTTACTCAAGCCAGACATTTTCCTAGCTTAGGCTTGAAGTGTTATCTAACTTGATGCAGGTGAGGTCCTCATCATTCCAATGTGGAATGTGGCCCCCGCTGTAAACATACATAGAGTCCCTGATGTAGCGCTTGTAGACCCACTCATAGTACAGTTTGAAAATTACTTCCTAGGGGTGCATTTTTTCTGTGTATTTGTGTTTGTGTGTGTACGTGTGTGTGTGTGTGTGTGTGTGTGTGTGTGTGTTTGTAATTATTATTGAAAGCTTCCAGTAGCATTCTGGAATTATTACTTAACTAGGCTCACAGGATGCCATACAAAAAATTAGGATGTAGGCATTTTAATTCCATATAGTTTTACCTAAACTGACTCAAAACTTTGGTAGAGGTAGAGGCTGAACAAATAGAAAAATAGGCCAGATAGAAAGGAAGAGGAAAAAAAAAAAAAAAGAATAAAAGGAAAAAGGAAAAGAAAAAAGTAAATGGGTATGAAGATCATTTGATAGTAAAATGCTAATTTCTAAACCTCAAAAAGAAAAACAAGAGATGCAGGGATAGCTTAGTTTGTTGAGCATTTGCCTTGCAACAGCAAGGTCCAGGGATTAAATCCCAGCCCCAACCCAGACAAACCCATATACTGAACTGCAGTGCAACTAAATGACAATCACTGATGGCAAAGGTGCTTACCTTCCATGTGGGAGACCCCCCACCACATGCCGCCCCACCGTGACTTATGTGGAAAGAAATTATGTCACAATTAATGATGTACAACTTTAGAGACTGTTCTGGGTCTTTCCCTCTTCTATCTCTTTCTCTCTCTCTCTCTCTCTCTCTCTCTCTCTCTCTCTCTCTCTCTCTCTCTCTCTCTCTCTTTCTCTCTCTCTCACCTTCTCACAAACAATAAAATAAATCTTTTACACATGGAACCTATGTGATTTTTTCCAACAAATGTCACCCCAATAAATTTAACAATTAAAAGAAATAAAACAAATAAAGAAAAAGAAAAATAAAGAAAAAGAAAAAAAAGAAAATAAGAGCTCAAGCCATTATCACTTTATTAAAGGAGCTCTCAAATTTTCCTTGATCCAAATCCCATGAGCTAGGTTAATTACTTCTCTTTATTTTCCTGGTAATGTTCTAAATAGTTCAATAATTCATTGAAACTAAATAATTAAATTCTCTTTTACATTTATAAAGAGAGAACATACCACACAAAATATAGACTATCATGCTAGAAAGGTGGGATGTTCCAAGTTTGACACCTTGCTTTTCTCATCTAAAATATCATGTCTTTTGGACTCTATTTAAGAATTATACCTAATAAAACACTACAAGCAGATGTTATTGGAATTGAGTAAAATAAAATAAAATATAATGGCTATTACCTAGGCCACTAGATTAGGTTCCTTTAACTAAAAAAAATATTATTAAATTTTTATGTCCTATTTATGTAGTCAAATTTTATTTTATATATTCTACACACAGAATGCAATATGAATCTGTGTAGTTACATTATTTTCACAAACTGCTTTAACTTATGATATATATAGGACAATTTCTTATCATATTAAAAAACAAACAAACATATTTTACCAAATTAAAATTGCTTCTGAAACTGTATATTGGTTGAGATTTTCAGAAAGGGGGCTTGATGATAACCTTGTATGCAGAGTGTCACAAAAATATAACAACTGATATTTACTATTACATCACTTGGCTGCAAAATGTAGAAAATCAATGAACAGAGTACTATATTCTTGCCAAGAATAGTTGGGCTATCAGGTGGTTATAGTAGAGATTTTATAAATTAAAATTGCTTTTGTTTTTATAATTAATTATTAAATT
This sequence comes from Craseonycteris thonglongyai, assembly GCA_004027555.1. Lineage (NCBI taxonomy): Eukaryota > Metazoa > Chordata > Mammalia > Chiroptera > Craseonycteridae > Craseonycteris > Craseonycteris thonglongyai. The sequence goes on from PVKE010031201.1 coordinate 12,119, forward strand.
TATTGGGATGACATTTGTTGATAAAAATTATATAGGCTCCAGGTGCACAATTCTATATTACATCGTGTATGTATTGTATTGTGTGCTCACCACACACAGTCAGTTCTTTTTCTATCAACATGTATCAACCACCACCCTAACCACTGATGGATCACTTGACTTTGGTAAGTCAATTTTCTTCTTCGTACCTCAGTTCAACTGGAGAAGTACATAAAATTAGAATTTTGCTGACAGCTAGATGTCACATCTCATCTGAATATATTACATAGAAATTATACATAGTTTCCTTTTCTTTTGCTATCCAAAAACTTGACGATGACTTGAAAATATTTACTTCACTAAATATTAATTGTCCTGTTATTAAAATATTTCTCTTGCCTAAATAAAAAACTTTCAATAACTATTATTTAAACAATGAATGACTATTAACTTGGAAGATTTATTTTTACCATAAGCATGAGTGCATTCAAATAATATTTGAATAAAAATATTTTATATTTATCTTATTATATATACCTTAAAGTTGTAAAATAAATGTTTATATACGTTCACACACAGAAAAGATGACTGATCAGTAATTTCCTCCATGGCTATGATCTTTTGTTATTTACTTCTATATTCCCTGAACCTAGTTCACTACCTGTTACCTAGAAGGTACCTAATAATTACTTGTTGAATAAATAAATAGACAAAAGTTCCTGACTTATTATATCTGTAATTATGTAAATAATTTCATACTTGAATATGAAAAGAAAAGATACATTAGTTTATGTTACAAAGAATCTTCATGTCTTCATACTGAAGGAAGATGGAGGAATAATACCTGGAAGAGGAAGTAGCAAATGAACAGAGGATAGCAACAGCAGGTTTTTTTCAACATGGTAATCATTGGTCCCCCTTCAACTTTAATTACCCTTTCAGAACTCCTCCTATGCTACCTCTTTTATGTGCTACTCACTATTTATTTAAAGAATTAAGAGTTTTGTTTAACATTTAATAAGAACTTGGTTTTATATTAGTGTTTATAAGTAGATCCTGCTATCAACTAATGTAATAATCGTGTTCCACTCCATGTGCATATCAAGATGCAGAGTACAAACAAAAAATTTAGGGAAAGAGCAAGCACATTACTATATACAAGTAGAATTTACGTATCTCTGAAATCAACTAAGGGAATTTAAAAGCAAATAATTAAATAGTCACAGAATCAGTTACTAGTTCAAGTCAAAATAAGTCAAATTTGTTATTTATTCATTGGATCCAGTGAGAAAAACAATAAATTCCCACCATTTAATTTACTTAACAGCAGATTAAATAGTCAAATTCAATAGCCCATACTCATGGGCCTTCAATAATTTTATTGTCATTAACTGCAATAAAACTATAAACAGGCTCAGAAAAATACATGTGTTCATGTACATACACACATGCTATGTACTCATACATATTATTTTCAAGATATTCTTAAAGGGATTGAAGTTGAGCCCAATCCTTACTGCTAAGCAGGAGATACAAAATACTTCTTACCCACTCTTCATTTTTTCATGTCAAGCAACGTCCACTAAATTAACATTAATAGCCTCTTCACTAACTCCCTAATTTACCTTGGCCCATAGGGAAACAAAATTTATTGCCTGATTGGTGACATCCATTGAACCACATTTCTTATTTGCAGAAACTGAATACCGTAACTGTTTTCCTTGTTGCTTTCTCTTCCCAAGTCTCTGTGAGGCAACAATCCAGGATACATCCATTTTTGTTGTTGTTGTTAAATTTATTAAGGAGACATTGGTTAGAAAATATTATATAGGTTCCACATGTACAAATCCACAGAACCTCATCCATGTGTTAAAATATATGTTCACCACCCAGATTCAGCTTTTATTCCACCACCATACATTTAGCTCCCCCTCCCTCCTCTTCTACCCACTCTGTCCACTCCTAACCCTTTCCCTCTTACTCTCAGGTAACCAATAAACTACTGACTATGTCTATAAGGTTTCATTTCTTTGTTGCTTTCAGTTTTATATTCCACATATAAGTGAAGTCATATGGTTCTTAGCTTTTTCTGTCTGTCTTATTTTGCTTAGCATAATAATCTCAAGTTTCATCTACATTGTTGCAAATGGCAGTATTTTATCTTTTCTAATAGCTGAGTAATATTCCATTGTGTATATGTACCACAGCTTTTTTATCCAGTCATCTATCAAATGGCACTTTGGTTGTTTCCATGACTTGGCCACCATGAACAATGCTGCAAAGAATATTGGGGTTTATATGTTGTTGTGAATTAAGGTCTTCAAGTTTTGGGGGTAAATACCAAGAAGGGGAATTGCTGGGTCATATGGTAACTCCATTCCAATTTAATGAGGAATCTGTCTACTGTACCAATTTGCATTCTCACCAGCAGTGTACAAGGGTTCCTTTTCCTCCACAGCCTCTCCAGCGCTTGTTGTTCCTTGTCTTATTGATAATAATCATTCTAGTAAGTGTGAGGTGGTATCTCATTGTGGTTTTGATTTGCATTTCCCTAATTGTTAGTGATGTTGAGCATTTTTTTTTTTATATGTCTGTTGGCCATTTGTACATCCTCATGGGTGAAGTGCTTATTTCAGTCATCTGCCCATTTTTCAAATGAATTGTCTTTTTGTTGTTGAGTTGTACAAATTCTTTATATATTTTAGGTATTAGCCTCTTATCAGAGGCATTGTTTTCAAATATTTTCTCAATTGGTTTGTTGCTTCTTTCCTTTGTTGATGGTTTCTTAGTTTGTGCAGAAGTTTTTTAGTTTGATATAGTCCTATCTATTTAAATTTCTAGAAACATATAGTCTACCTAGACTGAACCAAGAAGAACTGGATAGACTAAATAGATCAATCAACAATAAAGAACTTGAAACTTATTCTTTTTCTGGAGATTTTTTATTTTCTTTCTGAGTAACTTTGTTCACTAGGGTACTCATTGCTGGTGGAGTGTTTCTCTTACTGGGTATAAGGACTTCTCCCTTGGTAGATGTAAAGAGATCTTTTTTCACTTCCAAGTTGGTGTTGCTGCAGTGTCTTACAATATTTTCTCTTGATTATTCAGTTTTATCACAGTGGGAGACTTCTTAGAAGGTTGGCTTTTTTGTACCCCAGTGTTCATCACAGCACATTAATGGTGGCCAAATTGTGGAAATAACCAAAGTGTTCTTTGCTAGGTGACAGATAAAAGTGTTGTGGTAAATTTATAAAATGAAATAATAATATTCAGAGAAAAGAAAAAATGAAATACAGCTATTTATGACAGTATGGATGGAATTTGAGACCATCATATTAAGCAAAATAAGTCAGACTGAAAATATTAAGAAACATATGACTTCACTTATTAGTGGAATCTAAAACTTAAAGTAATAAAGACACAAAAAATCATGGACACAGTCTATAGTTTATTGGTTACCTAAAGGTAAGGGGAGAGGGGATATCAAATATATGGTGATGGAAAGAAAATTGACTCTGGGTAGTAAGCATATAATGCAATACATAGACAATGTAATGTAAAATTGTACACCTGGAACCTGTCATTTTTACTGAACAACGTCACCCCACTAAACTGTTTAAAGATTTACTTTTATTCTTTATTTTTGACAGAGAGACAGACAGACAGACAGAGACCAAGAGAAGGGAGAGGACCCAGAGCAGTCTGCACAGCTGTATGTCATTAGTTTTCAATATGGTTTCACTTCACAGGTAGGCAAGGGACTATGCAGGGCAGAAAGTATGCCAGGGGCCTCCCTCATGGGCCCTGGCAAGCCCCCAGTTCAGCATATGGGTTTTCAGGGCTTGGGGCCAGGACTCAATCCTCAGACCCCAAGGCTACAAAGTGAATGCTCAACCCCTTGAGCCATCCTGACATCCCCATCCCAATAAATTTAACAATTAACAAAAAAGAACTTGAAACAACTATCTAAAACCTTGGGGAAGTTGGGGTGGCTCAGTGGATTAAGCGCTCACTTTGCAGCACCAGAGACCCAGGATTGAATCCCGGCCCCAGCCCGTGAGGACCCATGTGCTGAACTGGGGAGTGCCCCCAGTTCAGTTCTCTCTGTGTCTCTGTATCTCTCTCTCTCTCTCTCTCTCTCTCTCTCTCTCTCTCTCTCTCTCTCTCTCTCACTCTCTGTCAAAAACAAAACAAAACAATAAAACCTCCCCCAAAACAAAAGTCCTAGACCAGATGGTCTTACCAATGAGTCTGATTAAGCATTTAGAGAAGAACACCTATCATTTTCAGACTATTCCAGAAAATTGAAGATAAGGCAATACTCCTAACTCATTCTATGAAGCCAACATTATCCTAATACCAAAACCTGGTAAGAGTAACACAAAAAATAAAACTATAGATAAATATCTTTAGTAAACACTGATGCAAAAATCCTAAACAAAATATTGGCAAATAGAATACAACAATGCATTAATACAATTATAAACCACAATCAAGTGGGATTCATCTGAGGGGCACAAGGATGGTTCAACATACACAAATCAATCAATATGATATACCACATAAGCAAAATAAAAAATAAACATCATGTGATTATATCAATAGGCGCAGAAAGACATTTGACAAGATACAACATTCATTTATGATTAAAAAAAAAAAAACCTGAATAAAATGGGAATTGAAGGAAAGTACCTCAACAAAATCAAGGCAATATGCAACAAACCCTCAGCTAATATTATACCAAATGGGAAAAAACTGAAGCCTATTCTCCTATAATCAGTAATAAGACAGGGATGGCCCTTGTCACCACTCTTATTCAACATAGTACTGGGAGTTCTAGCCAGAGCACTCAGGCAAAAGAAAGGAATAAAGATATTCAAATTGGGAGAGAAGTCAAACTATCACTCCGCAGATGACGTGATCCTTTATATAGAATATTCTAAAGACTCCACCAGAAAACTATTAGAAAAATATACAATTATGGCAAAGTGGGAGAATACAAAATCAATGTACAAAAATCAATTATATTTTTATATGCCAAGAATGAAACATCAGAAAAGAAAATAAAAAAACTCAATATTTTTTGCAATCACAGCAAAAAGAATAAAATAACTAGGAATAAACTTTTTTTTTTAAAGTATACTTTGACTGTTTTAATATATTTTTATTTATTTATTTATTTTTGACAGAGAGAGAGATACAGAGACAGGGACAGAGAGAGAACTGAATTGGGGGAGCTTCCAGTTCAGCACATGGTTCCGCAAGGGGCCGGGGCCGGGATTTGATCCCCGGTCCCCGGTGCTGCAAAGTGAGCGCTTAACCCACTGAGCCATCCCAGCTTCCCCAGGAATAAACTTAACAAAGAATGTGAAAGACTTATACACTGAAAACTATGACATTATTATTATTATTATTATTATTATTATTATTATTATTTTACTTTTTAAAATGTTAACTTCTTTAGTGAAATATCACCTTTAAGTACAAAATAATTTTTTGGTGGGCCCAAATTGAAAAAAGTATTTAATTTCTTTCCCCAACTGGTGCAACTTGTTTTCATTGTTGAACATCATAAAGCGGATCACTGCACTCCAACTTCATTTCCAAGTAAATTAGGAGTTTTTTTGTTGTGTTTTTTGTTTTGTTTTGTTTTGTTTTGTTAAATTTATTGAGGTGAAATTAATTGATATCAATTACATTGTTTCCAGATGTACAATTCTACATTACATTGTCTATACATTGCATATAAAACATTATTAAAAGAAATTGAAGAAGACACAAAGAAATGAAAAAATATTTTGTGTTCATAGATTGGAAAAATCAACATAGTTAAAATGGCCATATTACCCAAAGCAATATACAGATTTAATATAATTCTCATCAAAATCTATACCCATTTTTAATCTTGGATGCATTATATCAATGACTAACATAAGAAAAGTAAAGGAGGGAAATGTGCTGGTGTAAGTGTAGGCAAGATAGAACAGAAAGCTGGTCAGCCACAGATGAAAGACTTTTTGTTTAGGTATCTGTATCAGTAATAAAGCTCAATTAGATCAAGCTTAGGAAGTAGACCAGGGTATGCATGTTATTTATTAGCCTCCTCTTACCTTAGCACTGCTCATATGTAGATATATCTACATAGTAGAATAAAAAGAAAAACTTGGAGGAAATTATAACTAATTTTAAAATATTTGGTGGGACAGTCTGTTGAAAATATGCAAAACTCTTTTCTTGACACTCAAGCCAGCACATTCTGTTCTACCCAAAAATGAAAAAAAAAAAAGATCTCATTTATTTTCTATCAATGGTAACCATAAAATCAAATACTTTTAAAGTAGTTCTATCCAAGAATTTTTTAAATCTAATTCATTTACTAACAATGGCACCAATAAAATCAAATACTTTTAAACCAAAGGGTACTCTGAAGTTTATGTAGTTACAACCCTTATTTACAGGTAAATAAAGTAAAAGTATTAAAAATATGTATTATATGGATCAGTAAGTACCAGTCTTAGTTTTTAGATCCCATGCATCTCAATTGTGTTCTTGGCATTGCCTTTAAAAACTAATTTAGTTTCACACAAACAAACAATGTAGAAGAGAAAATCAAGTTGTATAAGTATTATTAATTTATTCAGCTGGGGCTGCTATAATAAAATACCATAGGCTGTGTGGCTTAAACAACAGACTTTTTTTTTTTTCACGGTTATGGAAGCTGAAGAGTCCAAAATCAACATGCCAGCATACTCGGGTCAAGATAAGAATCCTCCTGGCTTGTACTGTAGACCACGGGTGCCCAACTTTTCTGTATATAAGATTTACTTTTTATCTTAAAAGTGTGTCGCGATAGACTTGTCATAGGCGTAGTCTAAGGGGGAAGAAGGGCTGTGAAATGCATACTATGTTTATACACTGTGTTTCAGTATAAGGTGCATTCCAGCGAGGTATGGGTAGATAAGTAAAATATATGTTCAAAACTATTTTTTATTTTTTAAATCACTTATTAAGTTTTCGAGATATAGGCTCATGAAGAAAATAAATTTCCAGACCCAACTTTTGATAGCAGCATTCTGTACATGCGGTAC
>PVKE010031202.1:0-19176 GCA_004027555.1 Craseonycteris thonglongyai
CAGCAGCTTCTGCTTGTGCTAGTTTCTCTTCAGTCATTTTCACCACAAATTTCACAGTTGTATCAGTATGATATTCTTTATAATCAGAAATTAATGCTGGTGTTTTTTCTGTTCCATTTAGCATAGGTTCTAAAACCTGTTCTTTATACACCTATAAAAGATTTAAAAATAAGTCATTCTTTTCATGACACACACTCATGTTCTCATACCATGCCATGTAATTTTTTAAAAGTTCTCTATTATGTTGGGGAAAAGAAGGGAAACCTCCATCACTATCACCTCCTGCCCAGTCACTATAGAACACAGTATTTGGGGATCACAATGGTGAAAGAAGATATACAAGGTAATGGTTCTGATCTGCTCATGTTCCAAAGGGCAAGATTAAGACTATAAAGAGGATAACATCAAGAAGAACTGACAAGAAAAGACATGCATACCTTTATATTTAACAGATGATATTGACAAAAATGTACTGACCATATTTATAAGGTCAAAACACTATTACTACTCATCTCAAGATGAAAAAAACAAAAAGTCTCTTTAAAAGCTAGCTTTAAGTTATTCTACATTTAGATAAATTAAAAAAACTTTTTAATTACTATTTGAATATTTGAAGCACAAATTGAATTAAATGAGTTAAAAATGTACATAGGAATTTTTAAACACTGAACAGACTTAAAGCAAGTAACAATAGTGTCATATTCGTACCAGAAAGAACTGCTTAGTGCAATCCCCCCTCACAGGGAGATCACATACTTATACTAACCTGTGTCCAAGTTCTAACGGGAAGTTCTGTAATCTCTACTGTGTTTCTATCCACCACAAATATTTCACCACTGACTGCATATTGGTTCTGACCAAGTTCTTGGATTGTTCCTTTAAAGTTTTTATAGTTTGGAAGCTGCAGAGAAAAATAAAAATAATTTGAGTTTCTGACTTCTCTCGAGTTCCAACACCACATTTGAATGGCCCTTTGTCTCTAGTCTGTTACTGACAGATGAACATAACTGAAACTGAGTTCTTCATCCTCAACAAATAATCATTCAGTATTGAATTCATCAATATATTTTTGGTTTCTGTTAATAACTGAACATCCCCCAATCTGAAAACCTTATTTTTCCTAGTCTTCCTAGAATATGATTTTTTCCCCCAGCTTATGGCCTCCATACCTCCTTCTCCCCTAGATTCATAATCCTTTCAATTCAAAATCCTTGGACGTTACTTTGAAAGCCTTTCAGTCTTCAACCAAACTAACTTTTGATCTTTTCTCCAATTATTTGCCTTCTAGACCATTACTGTTCTCCCACATTTATACTAGAATATTTTGAATATTCTCACTTTCAATAATTCTACACACCAGCCTTGATAAATACTAAGCTCCCCATACTGCATTCATCTTAGTCATCCTTCCCAGCCTAATTACAAGTGATTTCTCCCTCTTTTAAAATTTGTATTTGTTATATATATCACAAAGAAGTTGTGGTATATAGCATAGAATTTCTTCTGGCACACTGAGTAACTATTATCTTTTATCACTATAAATGTCATGCTTCAATGTCTTGTGTCCTGATGATAGATTAACTTTTTGAAGACAGGGAACATATATTTTTATCTTACCAGTTAGCATAGTGTCTCAACAGTATATGACAGATTAGATAAATAGACAGACAGATAGATGATACATAGATAGATAGATGATCTAGAGATATAAAGATTATTTATATATACATATATATGTACACAACATATGCATAGATTGACTTGAAAAATTAAAATAAAATGCTATAATCATAAAAAGTAGTTGAAACCCTGAAGTCAAAGCCTGGTAAAGATAACAGAAAAAGAAAACAATACAAATATCTCTGATGAAAACAGATGCAAAAATCCTAAACAAAATACTAGCAAACAGAACACAAAAATGCATTAAAAAGATTACACATCATGACCAAGTTGGATTCATCCCAGGGGCACAGGGATGGATCAACATGCACAAATTGATGTGATATACAACATTAACAAAAAATAAAAACCATATGATTATATCAACCAATGCAGAAAAAGAATTCAACAAGATACAGCATCTATTTATGATCAATCACTTAATAAAATGGGTAGAGAAGTTAAACACCTCAACATAATAAAGGCCATATGAGAAAAACCCTCAGTGATTATCATACTGAATAGAGAAAAACTGAAAACTTTTCTTCCAAAATCAGGAGCAAGACAGGGATGACCCCTATTGCCACTGCTATTCATCACAGTACTGGAAGTCCTAGCCAGAGTCATCAGGCAAGAGAAAAAAATAAAAGGCATCCAAACTAGAAATGAAGAAGTTAAACTATCATTTTTCACAGATGACATGATCCTTTACATAGAAAATGCTAAAGACTCCACCAGAAAACTGTCACAAATAATAAATGAATATAGTAAAAGTTGCAGGATACAAAATCAATGTACAAAAATCAATTGTATTTTTATATACTAACAATGAAACTTCAGAAAAACAAACGAGAAAAATAATACCTTTAGCAAGCACAACAAAAAGAATAAAATACCTAGGAATAAACTTAACAAAGAATGTGAAGGACTTCTATATGGAAAACTGTAAGACTACCCAAAGCAATATACAGATTTAACAAAATTCCCATGAAAATCTCACATTCTTTGAAAAAATAGATTTAAAAAAAAATCGTCTGGGTGGTGGGCACATAATACGATGCATGAATGATGTGATGTGGACTTGTACATTTGTAAACTATCCAATTGTTACCAACCAACGTCACCTCATTAAATTTAACAATAAAAAAAATATTGTATTTGTATGGAACCCGAAAGAATCCAAACAGCCAAAGCAATCTTACAAAAAAAGAATAATGTTGGAGGCATCATACCTCCCAACTTCAGTGTATACTGCAAAACGTTAATAATCAATACAGCTTGTTATTGGCAGAAAAGACACACAAATCAATGGAACAGAATCAAAAGCCCAGAAATAAACCCACAAATATATGGACAGATAATTTTTGACAAAAGTGAAAAATATACAATGGAGAACAGAAAGCCTCTTCAGTAAATGGTGCTGGGAAAATTGGAAAACCACATGCAAAGAATGAACCTGGACTGTGAACTGTCACCATACACCAATATTAACTCAAAGTGGATCAAAGAACTCCACATAAGACCCAAAACAATAAACTGCCTAGAAGAAAACATTGGGACTAAACTTACAGACCTTGGGTTCACAGAGAACTTTATAAACTTGGCCTCAAAGGCAAGGGGATGTAAAAGCAAAAATAAACGACTGGGACTATATCAAACTAAAAAGCTTCTGCACAGAGAAAGAAACCTACAAAGCAAAGAGGCAACCAATCAATTGGAAGAAAATATTTGCAAACAATGCTTTTGTAAGAGGCTAATATCTAAAATATATAAAGAACTCATAACATTCAACAACAAAAAAGCAATTCAATTAAAAAAGGGCAGAAGACCTAAACAGATACTTCTCCCATGAAGACATACAAATGGCCAATAGATATAAGAAAAAATGCTGAACTTCACTAGCTATTAGGAAAATGAAAATCAAAACCACAATGAGATACCTGTTAGAATGACTATTATCAACAAGACAAGGAATAACAATTATTGGAAAGGCTGTGGAATCCTCATACACTGCTGGTGGGAATGTAAATTGGTACAGACACTATAGAAGACAGTATGGAGGGTCCTCAAAAAATTAAGAATAGAATTATATGACCCAGCAATCCCTCTCCTGGGTATCTACCCAAAAAACTTAAAACCCTTAGTCAGCAAAGATATATGTACCCCAATGTTCATTGCATCACTGTTCACAGTGGCAGTCATGGAAATAACCCGTGTCCTTTGATAGATGACTGAATAAAGAAGTTGTGGTACATATATACAATGGAATATTACTCAGCCATAAGAAACAATGGAATACGGTCATTTGAGACAACATGGATACCAACATGAGACCATCATGCTAAGCAAAATAAACCCTACAGAAAAAACCAAGAACCACATGACTTCACTCATATATGAAATATGAAATAAAAATAAAGTAACAAAAACTCATGAACACAGTCAATAGTTTAGTGATTAACTGAGGGGAAGGAGAACTGACTCTGGGTGGTGAATACATAATGTGATACACAGATGATATAATGTAGAATTAGACACCTGGAACCTATGTAATTTTTACTAACCAAATAGCCCTAATAAATTTCACAATTAAACATATAAAATTTAAAAAAAGCAAGCCTAGGAGTCCCTAGATGTCAAACCAGATCTACAGAAAATGCCCATAGGGAGGAAAATAAAGTAGTTTGATGCTTCTATTAAAAATATGTCAAAGTACTTTTAAGTATTTAAGCAAAAACAACAAACAAAAACGTATTTTAAATTATACCCATGATCTAATTTTTTGTTTTATTTTAAAATATAAAATTAAAACTTGCAGAGAAATACATTAAAATGTGAATAGTTTGTTTCTACATGGTAGGTTTATGAAGTATATTTTCTTCTTTGTTTATTTATATTTACTACAATGAGCATTATCATTTTTATGATAAAAGCATCCCTTTTTGTTTAAGTGTATCATGATAAAGGGAAATTTTCAAATGATTTCAGATCATGTGAAAGAGGGGCCAAACACTTTTTGAAAGGTTTTTCTTGGAACCTGTTTGAAGAAAGAACCAAACACAGTGAATGCTGTAAGAAAAGGGCAAAAATTTTTAATATGGGATATATTAAAATGTATCAATATGATTTTAAGCATCCTTATACCTCTAACATGACTTAGTTGAAGAACAAAACATAAAGTTACATAAAAGCATTTTTCTCTATGTAATTTAGGTATCTGAAAGCCGGAAATATGGGGTATTTTTAAATTTCAATACTGTATCCCATAAACCTTACCTCCAGGCTTTTTCCACGGTTTCTATCTTTTACCATACGCAAATACCAAGTTACAACACTAACATTGTATTTCTCATTTATATAATATGTCCTAAAATAAAAATGGTTCCATTACACTTCTAAAATGACTGTACTTTGTAGTTTATACACTATCACTTGGTTAAATAAATAATAAGTTCTAAATAATTACCATTGGATGAGGATCCAAGCCATCAAGCATTCGTCTGACATTGTTCACAATTTCCCTAGCATCATAGTTGGGTAGTTTACAAGCCCATCCAGTACCAATGCCCTCAGCACCATTTATTAAAACCATGGGAATTATAGGAATGTACCACTCAGGCTCTACACGTTGGTTATCATCATATAGAAATTTAAGCAGGTTGTCATCCATAGCAGGAAAAAGCCGTCTTGCTAAAGAGCTAATAAAAGGAAAACAAAAAATATGAAAAAATGTCATGGTTATAGGAAACAAAATTTTATACATATACATTTCAGGAGATGCTGGTATAGCTCAGTGGTTGAGTGCTTGCCTCACAATCACGAGGTCTAGGGTGCAATATCCAGCCCCAGCCTATGAACCCCATATGCTGCACTGCAGTGCAACTATTCACCACCAGGATGGCTTGGTGGAGAAGGTCCTCACCTCCCATGAGGAAGGAAGGTCCCCAGGTTGGTTCCCACCCTGCACAGCCCCACATTCACCTGTGTGGAATAAAACCATGTCATAACTAATGATGTACAACTATGGAGACTACTCTGCTCTCCCTACTTCTCTTTCTCTCTCATCTTCTCTCAAACAATAAATCTTAAAAACAAACAAACAAACAAAAAACTTGGGAAGTCGGTATTGGTCAGTGGGTTAGGCACTCACTTTGCAGCCCTGGGAACTGAGGATCAAATCCTGGCTCCTGCCCGTGCGGACCCATATGCTGAACTGGGGAGTGCCCCCAGTTTAGTACTCACCAGGGCGAGACCCCAGCCCAGTTCCTGCCCTGTGCAGCCCCAAGCCCACCTTTGGAATGAAACTATGTGGAAAAACCAATGATGTGCAACTATGGAGACTATTCTGGGCCCTCCCCCTTCTCTGTCTCTGTCTCTGTATCTCTCTCTCTGTCAAAAACAATAAATAAATCTTAAAAAAAACAACAAAAAAACTTTACATTTCAAAAAATCTTTTAAAAGAATGCATTTTTTTATTTGTTTACATGTGCTTTACAGTAAATTTTTTTTTTTAAAGATTTATTTTATTGATTTTTGACAGAGAGAAACAGAGACAGAGAGAGACAGAGAGAAGGGGGAGGGCCCAGAGCAGTTTCCACAGTTGACAGCATTAGTTTTCCATATAGTTTCACTCCACAGGCGGGCACAGGGCTGCGCAGGGCAGGAACCGGGCCGGGAGCCTCCTGCATAGGCCCCGGCATGAACTGAACTGGGGGCACACCCCAGCATGTGGGTCCTCATGGGCCGGGGCCGGGATTCGATCCCTGGTCCCCAGGGTTTCAAAGCGAGCACCTAACCCACTGAGCCATCCCAGCTTTCCCTACAGTAAATTTTATCTAGCCTTATTACCAAATATATTTCTTTCAAGAACAAAGCCAGAATAAAATAACCTTATTTTACTTCAATTATTAGTATTGACAAAAAACTTAAGAATTTCCTCTTAGTCTAACTAAATCACAAAACCCATCTTCAGTCTAAAAAGTAACGGTGAGTCAGAAAATATCCTTACATTCAATAGGACTAGTTTCACTAATAAATTCATAAAAACTGAGATCAACAAATTTCATTCTATTTGCTATTATATAATTTGAAACATCCACCCTCAACAGAATCCCCAATCATACTCTCCAGTTACAATTCTATTAAGCATTTATTTAGTTCCAGTAAACTTCAAATAGAACTTTATACCACTGTATCAGCAAATTGTTACCTTAACATTGTGAAAATATAACGAGGGCTGGCTGCATCTTTGCCACCATGAAGCCGAGTTCCAAACTGACCAATAGGCTGAAGCAAGTTAATGTTGTTACTTCCCACAAAGTTCTGAGCCAAATTCACAATAGTCATCATCAATGCTTGCTATGTAATAGAAACATACAAAATATAACATTAGTATTTCTAAACTTTTTATATGTAGTCCCTAATTTTTATTAAAATCCAAACTCTTAATTCTTTTACATTTCAAAGTCCTTATGAAAGGAAAACAGTTTGTTATGCTTATCATTCCTCATGCCAGTAAGCATAGCTCTTAAGTGATCCTAAACTTAGTACTTACTTCTCCATGATGATAAGCAGACATCTCAGCAACAGATCCAGCCAACTGGGCAACTTTTACTTCGCGTTTATCATTCCTCTTGAAACAAGTAAATAAAACTTTTCGTTGGCCTGGTTTAAAGCCTATTTTAAAAAGAGCAACCCTCTTTTAAAAATATTACTCAAAATAATGTTGTTGTGGTTTTTTTAGTGACAAAAATGTCCCATTTATTCAAGAGAGAAAAGGAAAGACATAGGTTGCTTTGAATAGTAACTAATTATTTGAGATACTATAACAAGAGAGTACATAGGTACTAACTTAACACCTTTGTATGCCATCTCAATCTATTCCAAAAGTGAAGTACCAATAGAAAGATCACCTTTCTGGTCTTTAAGAACTGCTCAGTGGCACCAAACTCCTTTCATAGGAGATTCCAAATAGTCATAAGCCCAAAATGTCAATTGTAACTAAAGTAGCAACAAACTATCAATGAGTTTGAAATATTATTAGAGGATCCCAAACCAGGATAACCCTTATAAATCAGAGATGTATTGTGGTAGTTAAGAATGGTTTTAGAATCTCACTAATCAGGATACGCTTTGCAACTTGGCCATTTAACATATGACTGCTCAAATTACCAAACCAACTAAGTTTCAGAGTCCTTATCAGTGTAATAGAAATAATTACCTTCCTAATAGGATGATCATAAGGATTACATGAGATAATGCAAGCAAAGCACTCAGCTTTCTTATCATTCTTCTTGCTGGCCACAGAGCATTGTAACAAACCTTTCAGTACATGCTAGCTATCATCATCATCATCGTGGGCCCACAGCATTGTAGAAACAAGATGATAAATATGGCCCTTTGCCTTGAGAATTTTATAATCTAATTGAGGAGGCAAAATTAACACAAAATAATAGGCACACAATTATTGGCATAGAAGTTTAGGCATCTGAGACCAATTTAGACTGGAACTATTAGAGAAGACTTCATAGAAGGAAGGTAACTTAAAGCTGAAACTTCATGGGACAGGTAGAACAATCTGCTACTATAGCTGAAAAACCAAGGAACACAATCAACTAATTTGCTAAAAGCTTTAAAATGAAAATTTTAAAGTTCTAGACAGAAGACCAAAATCTGCTCTGACTACAAGGTAATAGACTCTAATTTTTTTTGTCAAGTTAAATGAGTTGAAGTATTGAGATAGAAAGGTATTTTTAAAATTTAGTCTCTGATAAATATTTTATTAATAGAACTTATCAAACTCTCATTTTATTTTTTTATTTTAGGAAGTCTGCCATGAACTTGGGGCAAAAGCTTTTAAAATTTTCCTTAAAGTTAATTTTCCTGAAAAAAAAATTCAAACATGGTTTTAAAAGATTCAAATTAAGGAGTATAAAAGATTTCAGTGTTACCAAAATCTATATATAGCAATTTCGGGATTTTAAAATTTATTATAAGGATGACTTGAAGTACATGAAATTAAAATATAACCAATAACACTAAAAAATTAAAACAATTTTTAAATTAAAGCTACTTACCATCAACAAGAGATGGTATGGATCTTTCATTGTCTGAGTTTGAGAAGAGAATCAATTCCTTGTTGATGAAATCATTGTATGTCAAATGCTTTGTTGCTGTACCATACAAAAATTGCTAAGAGAAAAGTTATATAGCAATATTGTCATTATAACTACATCAATTTTAGTCTCTTTCTTCCCCCAGATCACCACTCTGTAAGACTAACCTCTGGTAAGCCATGTAACCTACGCTGTCTCCGATCTTCCATAAAATTTGTTAACCATTCTTTTCTGTCATCAATCTTCTTTTTACTGAATGCCTGAAAGATTTCAGGTTATGATTTCACACATTAAAAATAAAATAAATTTCATTATAAAATTAAAATTTATAAAAGCAAATAACTATTAATTTCTAGGAAATTAAGATTTTTTTCAAATACGCTTTTATCAAAAATACAATTGCACAGAGGTGTCTTTCCATTAAAGAACTATGAAAGCAAGGCATAATTGAAGAGTTGGGGTCAGGGAGAAACGCTAAAATTCATTAGTCTGAGTATTAGAATTCTAAAGAAACTCATAGAAAACCAACACTGGGAAGAAAGGTGTAGCAGGCAGGGGGATGGGTATTAGGACAGATTTTTTTTTAATTAGTTTATTACCAAGGTAATGGCAGCATCATCTTCAGGACCAGCATATCTAAACCCAATGCGGTGCCTTTCCATGTCAGCAAAATACTCTTTTGCTTCTTTAGCTGTACTGGTACCCAATCCTGAACAAAAAATAAAAGGAAAATAAACCAGACAGAGAAAGATAAATACTGTGTGATCTCATTTATATGTGGAATCTTAAAATTTGAACTCACAGAGACTAGAATGGTGGTTTCCAGGGGTGGGGGAAGGGGAAATGGGGACATGTTTGCTAAAAAGTACAAACTTTCAGTTAAAAAATTATTAAGTTCTGGGGATCTAATAAACAGCATGGTAGCTATTGTTAATAATACTATATTGTATACTTGGAAGATTTTTAAGAGAGTAGATATTAAATGTTCTCCCCACAAAAAAACAAAAAAAGTAACTATGTTATGTAATGGATGTCTTAATTAATTTGAATGTGGTAACCACTATAAAATGAATATGTGTATCAACTTATCACGTTGTACATCTTAAATATTTGCAATTTTATTTGTGAATTAAGAGTCAATAAAGCTGAAAAAAAAATTAAGTGAATCATGAATATCACTGGTGGTTTAAAATCATTAAGTGAAAGGCTGATGGATCAAGATGGTGACACCTATACCAACTGATCAATTTTAGTAGACAAATAAAGGCAAACCATGTATTACCTGCTTCCTGGCATAAGTATACAATGTACCTATTACATGTTTTTGCCATATACATCTAATCCAAATCTGACCTAATCAAGCCTCCAATTTTACTACCAGTTAACAGAAAATAAGGGGCAGAGGAATATGCTATATACTTAATGAAACTGTAAGAATAATCAGAAAAATCCAGAATATGACAAATTATATAGAAAAAAACAACTTTTTGAACAAATAAATTGTATGGAAAATGTATAAAAGAGGAAACAATATATTAAAATTTAAGAGATGTGAGGAAGCCGGGATGACTCAGTGGGTTAGGAGCTCACTTTGCAGCCTCAGGGACTGAGGATCAAATCCCGGCCCCGGCCCGTATAGACCCATATGCTGAGCTTGGGAGTGCCCCCAGTTCAGTTCTCACTGGGGCGAGACCCTGGCCCGGTTCCTGTCCTGTGTAGCCCCAAGCCCACCTGTGGAATGAAACTATGTAGAAAAACCGATGATGTACAACTATGGAGACTGTTCTGGGCCCTCCCCCTTCTCTCTGTCTGTCTGTCTCTCTCTCTCTGTCAAAAACAATAACTAAATCTTTAAAAAAAAAGAGATGTACCATATATAAATGCAATATGTAGACCTTGCTTGGATTCTGACTCAAAAAAATAAAAATAAAAAAACACATTATAAATATTTTTCAAACAATCAGATTTTTAACAATGAATGAGTATCTTTAGGGTATTAAAGAAACCCATGGTAAGGATATTATGGGCATTTAATATGTATTTAGAGATACATATTTGAGTATTTTAAAAATATAATGTCTGAGAGTTACTTTAAACTAATTGGGTAGCAATGAGAAGAGATTAGATAAAACAAGGTTGGCATGAAATGGTGATTACTGAAGAACATAGGAATCCCATTATACTACTCTCTATACTTTTACAAATTTTCCATGACAATTCTTTAAAAATCAGCGATATCTATTTTTGAAGTCTAAGAGAGAACTTCACAATATTTTACAATGTACTCATAAAAGTACATTTATGTCAGCAGTAATGCCACAAAATTTAAATATTTTAAAAAACAAACCTTTGTAGTATTTTATTTTCCAGGCTTTCTGATTCTCTATATGTTTTCTCCACTCATCAAATTCAGGAATACTGTAGAATGAAAGTTCCTGCTTATTTTTGCTTGCCTTAAATTAATTAAAAAAAAAAATTAGTTGTTTTGCTACCCTTTAAGACAACAGTATAAAAATATATCAACGTAAATAATACCTTTACAAGTGGAGTAATGAACTCTTCAAGAAAACCATGCTTCAAAAGTGATGGCCAGTTGTGATGGATGAAATTAATAAGCAGGCCTTTTATGTGAGAACCATCTTGATCCTAAATAAATATTAGTGAAGAGTGCTATAACAATAATTTTATGAAATATACTTATATAACCAAATTTTGAAATGTATTATGCAGCAGAGTCAAAATTCTAAATTTCAGAAATGCATTTAAAAACAGCAGACATTATTCTTCAGAAAATTACAGTAAGACATTTTTTCTTAAAATTCACATGAATATAGTTAATGATAGAGTGAATGTTCCTACCATTACAAAATAGGTATCATTGTATCTGTTTTATAGTTTACCCAGATTTCACTAAAAGAATGATTTAAGTATGGAACTACATCAAAAATGGTTATAGTGCCACTTTACTGGGCAATGAAAGGCTAAATCCATACAGAAAAGGTATTTACAAGTCTTCTCTTGACATAAAAACTGCTAAATTTCTGCTTAAAACTAGATAGCAGCTTTTTTCAGTTGAAGACTTTCTCAACAAATGCTTTTAATAAGCAGTTGGATGCATATGAAATTCTTTACAATTTCCTCATTCCTTATGAATTACTGTCATTTATTCAAATCCTCCTACTTCTTGTGCATCCCAAATTATGCCATCATATACAAATATTAACCATTACCCTATTGGTTAAGCTTTCTCACCTGTAAATTTCATCCTTTCCTTCCTACTTATTGGTGGACTTCAACCCCATAGCACTATAGCATATTCTACTCTTCTCAGATTACATTTTAAAATATTTTTAACACAACTAACAAAAAAGATAGTTACCCAATAAATTAGATAAATGTAAAATGTGCTTCACACAAATAGTCCCATTAAACAATGTTTCCTTTCCCATTGATGCACAAGCACTTTCATTTATACTATCTTGGAGCATATCTCACAAAACAAATATTAAAAGGACAATCTGAAAAAGTACGAGTTTTAAGCATGTGGCAACTTTTAAACCAACCTGATCAGTCATAATCATAATCTTTCCATAGCGTAAAGTTTTCAGAGATTCTGCATCATCATAACTTTTTTTGTATTGTAGACCAACTATTTTAATAATATTGTTTATTTCTGCATTTTCCATGATCTATAAAAGAATTGAAAGCATTTTAAAGTGATGAAATATATAAAATGTGTCACAATTTACAGTTAAAAATTCAACTATTTCAGTAAATTGTAAAAATGTCACATACAAGGGCTATCTGGAAAAAAATCTAGTCATTGTGCACATAACAAGAACAGCTACAAGTCTGGATACTTTCTGGACAGCCCTTATATATGTGTGCACATATAAATGTATATATAAGTATATACCTGTTTATGAGAAGCTTCCCGT
The DNA here is from genome assembly GCA_004027555.1 of Craseonycteris thonglongyai. NCBI lineage: Eukaryota > Metazoa > Chordata > Mammalia > Chiroptera > Craseonycteridae > Craseonycteris > Craseonycteris thonglongyai. Next base: position 12,713 of record PVKE010031202.1, read on the forward strand.
ACGTTAAGAATTTTTCCCCTGAGTGGAAAGACTCCAAATCTGTCTCGTCCAATCACACCTAATCCTGACACAGCCAGTGATTTGGCAGAGTCTCCCTCTGTTAGTATCAGTGTACATTCCAGGGAATGTTTGCCACCTGAGGGAAATTTCAAAAGACATATACTCCACAATCCTCTATTTTACCAATGAGAAAAATTAAGCCAGAAAAATTAATAACCACAATGATGATAGTGAAAGACTATAAGAATCATCTTACGTATGGCTCAGTATAGTTTAAATATTACATATATTTTAATTTCTATCCCCTGAAAATTAGTAACATGTGGTACATGTGGCAATTACATGAAGTAAAATTATACTCTGAACATAAAATCCTATAGTCTAACTATATGTGGAAAATCTACAACTGGATAAATAAAACATCGTATCTCAAAAAAAATCTAAATCTTACCAGCATCATTAGCATCATCCAGTTTGGGAATACCTTTGATTTTACTGTACTTAACAGATGAACACTTCTTGTTCAGCTGAGTCTGAGCCTTAAATTTCACCCAGTTCAGGATACTTTCTACAATGCCACAGTTGGAGGCCTAAAAATCAAAGAATAATGATACACAAACAAGCCAGTTCATACAGTTAGTTAAAATTTATGTATACTTGGGTTCTGTGCAGTTATAAGGCAAAATAATGAAGTGATGATAATAATATATGTTAGTAAATTTTATTCTAACTACAGTAAAACTAACTCAGGCAGCTATTGTACTGAAATATAAACACATAAAGAAGGACAACTTCATTGTCTATGGAATAAACTCTATTATAATAAACTCCACAGAAATAGACATAGCTTTTGTTACAAGTTAATTTTGCTAAAATTATCACAGTAAATGCAGATTCACCCATAAATTCACTAGCTAATAAATTCTAGATACCGATATTTGAGATTTTTCAATACAAAAATATGAATTTTGAATTTGCTATAACAAATAATAACAATTAACATGAAGAGAACATGAAGATAAATTTAAGAATGTATGAAGAGTTCTTATTCTTTGAAATGTTTGATGAGTATTTCAACATTATACATTGTATGTCACTCAGCAGTATATCAATGTGTGACAAGATGTTAACCCAAAAAGAAAAGCGAAGCACCTCCAAATCAGAGTTATTTATTTTTCATCCTGGCTAGTTTGATTTTAGGTGTATGAAAGAGTTTTCTGGATGTGTGAGATATAAAAAGCAGCCAAGTATATTGCCAAATCTAAACTTAATCTGCCAAAAATAAAAAAGTATAAAATCTAAAATCAAATCACTTCATAATGGTAACAACTTTTATGAGGATAGTAATTTGGGAAAGCATTAACCCAATGTCATTTGTACTTAGATTTCATTATCAGATCCAAAGTACCGGTACTATTTCTACAGGCTTAAGCTAGAATCTAAAAAACAATTTTTGTTTTTATGAGAACCTACTTTTGAAATTCCAATAAAATACATTATCACTGTCACAATTACACTTCACCAAACTATATAAACTTGCAAAGTAGAGGGGCTACATACAATTTATTCATCTTTACATTCTCAATACAAAAATACCTAAAGGTACTCTATGTATATGCTTATTTAACATGTTTATCAATAGTACTGCTGAACAAGGGAACTAAGGCAAATCTTGCTTTTATACAACAGATTATAAGAAGCTATTAGCAGTAGCAAGTCTCAGTTATAAATCTAAGATTTATTATTTACATATACTCTCACCTTAAGAAATGTTAAGATGACCTAAATAAATATTTACAAAGTAAAATTTTAAAATATATAGAACATAGTAAGTTTTGTTATGTATATATTACTACAATTAAAAAGAAAAGCTATATAAAGGTAAAAATCAGTAGATCAAGTTGAAATGAACAAAAAAGATGAAATCTAGAGTCCTGTAGGAACCTGAACATTTATTAGAGGGACATTTGGCTTTATACTGGCCAATGCAAAGCTAGAAACACAATTAGTTACATAATTTCCTACCTTAATTCTTGGCAAAATAAGCAATTGTTTTATAAAACAAAGTCTAACCTTTGAAGTTTGTGGAATTAAATATATGTGTTATTAATTTGTAGTGTTAAGTATGCCTATACTACAGTTAATATAAAAAACTAATCCCAAATAAAGAAAACTACTTAACTCTCAAAAACAACACCCTGAAAAACAATACAAACTTTACTCACTGCTTTGAAAAATTTTTCTGAGAGTTGGCATTTGGACCCAAAACTTTTGGGCTGCAGAGTCATGTTTTCTTTAGTCTGAGAATCAAAAGTTGGATTTTCGATAAGGCAATTAATAAAAACCCATATATGGTTTTTTACCTGTTGAAAACATATTAAGAAAGTCAACATGAGAACTGATATTATTTAATAATTCAACAGAATATATAAAGCTTCACTCACTTGAAATGGTTTCACTGATACACCAGCTTTGTTCTTTTTCTTGACTACTTCAATTAGTTTACTGACAACCTGATCTACTACATAATCCACATGCCGTCCACCCTAAAGACAAAAAAATAAGTAAATTTTTTTTCTATAGTTAGGGTAGCAAAATACTTACATATTTATTTTTATCGAGAATAAACGTTTAGTGTTCACAACAACTTTGTGAAGTCAGTATTAGTAACCCCATTTTCCAGACGAATAACATGAGTCTCAGAATAGCAGAGTTGGAATTTAAAAATAAGGTCTCTTTGACCAGAGAGGCAATTAGTAAACTTCATACAAAGTAAAAACAACTTAATAAAAAAAGACATGGCAAGTGAGAATGAATACTGACATGGTAGTGGTAGTGACACTCATAATATTTAAACTTAGGGATTGTGGCAGCCATTGTTAACTGTCCATCCAATATGCATTCTCCCCTTTAACTTTATTTACAAACACTAATTTGTTTCTAACTGGCAACATGCCCACTTAAAAAGATTCACCATTCTAGACTCCTTTGAAGCTAGAAGTAGCCACTTGACCCAGTTCTACTCAGATGTGTCACCGGAAGTATACTAGATGGAGCTTTCAGGAAAACTACTGAATCCCTAATAAAAAGGAAGTGATTTAGTTGGCACATGCAATTGCCCAACACCATTCTCTCTTCCTAGAATCTGGAAATGAGTGATAGAGATGCAAAGATAGATACCTTTTAGGTATCCTAAAAGGCATGACAATGAAAGCTAGATGTTAAAGGTGGCAGAAAAGAAGGCCAGGAAGAGCATATTACCCTGATGACACTGTAATGTCACAGTACTAGGACTACTACTCCCTACCCCCAGCCCCAAGTTATAAGAGGAAAAATAAAACCTTTACATGTTTATGCCACTGAACATTAGGTTTGTAGTAGGTATAATAAAACCATAATGGACATAAGATTTCTATTAGTAAGAGAAAGTGATACTGGATTATTAAAAACCTGAATATTTAGAAAGTTAAAACTTGAACAAGAATGACAAACTGATAAATCACAGCTTTAGATTATTCAAGGGATACATGCTTATCCTAGTTCAAGCTCAATCAAACTGCAGCCCTCAAGCTACATGCAGTCTAGGATGGCTTTGATTGTGGCCCATCACAAATGTGTAAAGTTTCTTAAAACATTATGAGGTTTTTTTGCATCTGTTTTCTTTTAGCTCATCAGCTGTCACTAGTATTTAGTGTATTTTATGTGTGGGCCAATTCAACTCTTCTAATATGGCCCAGAGAAGTCAGTAGGTTGGACACCACTGTATTAGCTAATACTTTGTTATAGTCAATGGATAAAAGCTTTTAGGTGAGAAAAATTTCATTTGATTTTGAAATCCAAAAGCCTACAAAAGTTGTTTCCATCTCCTTAGAATGACAGATAACACATTCCATAATCTGACTCTCAGGCTCATCTCCTATTATTCTTCTACATTCTGAACTCAGAATGCAGAATAAAGAACTTACCATTCTAAATTTCATAAAATATAAATGTATTCAACTATAAACACTAATTATTTAAACTAATTTCTCAATGGATGTTAAATTATTAACACAGACATTTCACAGGAAAACAGTTTTCATTTTAATAGGTCTTTTGGATTTCACAAAAGCAGATCTGAAGGGTTTTTTGTAGTTATTGTTGCTTAATTTGTTTTGTTAATGAAGTATTGTTCTACCACTGACAAAGAAACAAAGAGAAAATTAGGAGACTTACTTTTGTTGTTGCAATACTATTTACAAAGCTGATTTGCTGAAATCCTTTTTCACTCAACGTAAGACAAACATCCCATCTTTCATTTGCAAGTTCATGAATAACTTTCAGTGCCACTCCAGTCTCATCCAATTTGTCTTTCACATAAAGATCCACATAACTTCGAAATCCATTTACCTGTTAATTTGAAAAACAAAATAATAAACAATCTTATACTGGCAACTCAACTAGGTGAAAGCCATCAGGTACTCTCATTTTCGACTCCCCCTCATTCACAACAGCTCTTATTCTGCAGATCCAAACCCATGGTAACTTTTCCCTATTCAATCCCTTGATCCCCACACTTTGAAAAGCAAGTCATTTGATATGTACTTGATAAAGAAAGGTTATGAATGGATAGCTGGACAGGTAAATTATTATAAAATCTTTCAAAAGTTTAAGTTTTTAAAATGACAAAGTAACTTCCAGTATGAGTTCAGACATGGAGATGGCTAAAGAAGAAGAAAAAAAAAGAAGTTTCCACGCTTGTAAGAGCTTGTCAGACAACAAATGTTTTTTTCATGAACCCTCAAAGCATTGAATCACAGGACATCTGGCCATCCTGAGCCTGAAGAGAGATAGGTGTCTGCAGAGACTCAAAACCTAAGCATTTGCTTAACTGGGGCAGAAGCTTACTGATGTATATAAAAAAAAAATGTTTAGAACATTAAACCAGAAATTTTCACAACTGCTATAGGATAAGTGTGGACTAGTATGAGTGTGTGAAGTACCTGAGGGCTATAGTCATAAGTGGTTCCTACTCTTTAGCAACAGCTTTTACTCCAGGAACCCCAGCAGTTTCTTACTGGGAAAAGATAACCTAGAAAAAGTTCCCTTCAGCCCCCAGGGTGCTGGCTGTGGGCGCAGAACAGCAGCCACTGGAAATTCCATCCAGAATCCATCTCTCCTACCAATAAAACTCTTAATTTACCTGGGGAAGGACAGTGCTGAAGAGTGTTGGTGAAATAGGGCTGCAGCTGGAATAAAGCAAGTCTGCCCAGTCCTCCCCTATCCCCAACCATATCATTTACATTATAAAAAATAAAGATATTCTGCAGAGCAGAGAGCGTAGAGGATACTGAATGAAAACACTGATGGCCACCTGCTGCAGGTACAGGAAGAGAATAGGACAGAGGGAAAATTTCTACCTCTAGAGGAAGGACAGAAACATTTGTAAAGACCAAGCCCTTGAGACATGGTCACTGTGCACTCCAAAGTCTAAGGCATGATCAGACATGAGAGTTTCCTACAACCTACCATCGTACTAACAGGCCTCAAATGACAACAGTGGGTTTCAGCTGGAAGAGCTATAAAAGACAGACCCTCCTTGAGGGGCAGCTCAAAGGGAAGGCCCAAGCAAAGATCAAAGACAAAAACGAGAATTCGTAATCTCTGGTGCCCACAAGAACAAACCACAACACTAGTAACTATAGCAACAAACTGCCAATACAGCTCATTTCCTACGCAGATTAACAACATAAATCCATATACTAAAACCTCTTTACTCCATATCTACTACTCTACAGCATAGCTGATTTCCTACAAAAACTTAGAAGGCATGCCAAAAGGTAAGAAAAAACAGTCTGAAAAGACAAGGCAATCATCAGAAACCAGCCTCAGATATGTCATAGGGTATTTTAACTATCACATAGAGCATTTAAAATACCTATGACTCATATGTTAAAGGTTCTAATGAGAAAGGTAGACAACATGAAACTTCAGCAGAGAGAAAGGGATACTGTGAGAAAGAATCAAATGGATATGCTAGGAATCAAAAACGGAAGGCATGAAGAATGCCTTCCACAGGCTCATCAGCAGACTTGACACATGAAAGGAAAAAAAATCCATAAAATTTACAATAGGGCAACAGAAGTTAACCAAATTGGAATACAAAGAAAGTAAATAAAACATCCAAGAGCTTGGGACAATACCAATCCATATAACATATGCATAAATGGAATACCAGAAAAAAAAAGACTAGCACAGAAGAAATAGTTGAATAATGGCCAAAAGTTTTCCAAAATTAGTGATAGACACCAAACATGAGATCCAAGAAGCTCAGAAAACACCAAACAGAATACATGCAGAAATAGAAACAAACACACAAACACACACCACCACCACCACCACCACCACCACCATCACCACCACCACCACCACACCACACCACACCACACCACACCACACCACACCACACCACACCACACCACACC
>PVKE010031203.1:0-19169 GCA_004027555.1 Craseonycteris thonglongyai
GTGGTTTCCATGTTCTGGCCACTGTGAACAGTGCTGCGATGAACATGCGGGTACAAACATCTTTAAAGATCAAGGTTTTCAGGTTTTTTGGGTAGAATAATTTTCTAACACAATTTGGTTTCCTTTGGAACAGGATCCTGGTCTAGCCATGTGTGTCAGGCTGGACATATGGAATTATTTCCTACTAAGGTAATCTGTGCATTCTCTCTGCCCCATTCACTGGCCATTTTTTTCCCCCCATTTATTCTTCATTTTTGTTTTTTTTTTCAATGTATTCTTTACACTCTTCCTCTCTCAGTTCTTTATCTTAGACATTCTCTTTCATTTCCTAAACTTTTGCTAGCCCTCCTGGTCTAGCAGTCTGGCTGAAAAGTTGGCCCGGGGACACTTTGGACATGGCTCCTGGACTCCCCACACACCTGGTTAACTTCTGGTTGGTGGGCCAGCCCAGGCCAGGTACATTTTGGACACACTGGTGTCCTATCTTCCTTTCCCTCCTGGGCTCGTTGAGCTGGCTTGGGAGAGTAGTTGGTCCTGGTGCCATCCTCCATGACCTATGCCCCGGAGGCCTCTGGTGTGTGTGAAGGATGGAGGGCTGTTTCGCAGATCATGCCTCATCCTTCTGGTTTCTTCCTTCCCAGGGATGTAGCTGGTCATGTTTTAAGGAGTTATGGAACGGCATCAACTTTAAGACCTCTCTCTGTCTTATTTCCCATCTCTTTAAGGTAAAGGCCAAATAGGACCAACATTCAGAGTTCCTGGTTGTGGAAGCCCTAAAAATACCAACATAAAATATTTTATCTTTTTTTCCTTCTTATCCTTCTCCTCTCTCTTTTTCTCTTTCTAATTGCTATTTTCTTTCTTCTTTCCTTCCTTCCCCCCTTCCCCTTCTTTTTCCTTCCTTCCTTCCTTTCTTCCTTCCCAACTAAGATGTTTCATGCTGGTGATGGCAAAGAGAAAATAAGTATATTTTTAAAAACAGGCTCATTTCTAAAATTATGTATTTGCAGTTTGGATTGACATCCAATTCTAGTCATTTCAAGGATGTTAAGATTTTTCGTGCCAGTGTCTTGATCAGGAACTGAACAATGTGTCGGACACTGGGATGGACAATGGGTTTCAAACTATTGCTCATGCCCACCTGCAGCACTCCAGGGAGAAGGATTCAGAAGTGATCGCCATACTCAGTGGCAAAGAGGACTATGAGTAGTGATATCTGCCACAGATATGGGAGAGGTGAATTATGGTATTGTCCCAGCTGACAATAATTAGAGGAGCTGCCGCTTAATGAAATCTATGCAAATAACTCACACATATTAGAGAGGAAAATTATTGTTCACATTACTAAGAATCCATTTTCTTTTTTTCCTTCTTTTTATTGAAGTATAATTGGCATATTATATTAGTTTCAGGTATACAACATAATGATTTGCTATTTGTATGAGAATCCATCTGTTTTTCAATTCAGAATTTCATACATCATTTTCTTAATGTGATGTATTAAGTTACACAGACTCCAAACTTCAGAGTCCTCAGGAATGCCGGGATAGCTCAGCAGGTTGAGCGCTTGCCTTACAACCAACCTCAAGGTCTGGGGATTGAATCCCAGCCCTGACACATACAAATTCATATGCTGAACTGTGGTGCAACTGGTAACCACTGGGATGGTGGCCCCAGCTCAGTTTCTGCCCTGCGTGACCCCACACCTACCTGTGTGGAATGAAACCATGTCACAACTAATGATGTATGACTCTGGAGACGGCTCTGGGCCCTCCCCTCTTCTTTCTCTCTCACCTTCTCTGAAAAATAAAAAAATAAATATTAAACAAAAAAACTTCAAAGTTCTCTTCTCCAGAACCCCCTGCTTTGACCTTGACATCCAATGGGTTGTCCGGGTCCAGAATATAATTTTTTCTAATCTTCTCTCTAATCTTGTGACAGCCTCCTCATTGGCTCTATGCTTGCAACACTCACATGCACTAATGGTACTAGGTGCATTTTCCTCAGGAATGGCTCTTCAAGACTCTGTGATGGTTTCCCTTTTCATAGCATAAAAATTCCAGACTCCTTAGGCTGAAATTTTAGACCCTAAAGAGATTTCATCTAATTTCTTTTCTTTCTCCACTAATCATCTATTTATATACTCATGTTGTGGTAAAATTTGAAATACCAGCAATTCAATGGATGGATGGATGCATGCATGCATAGATGGGGCTTTCCCATCTTAACTTGTTGTTCCATGTAATTTTTTCTGTTTGTTTGCCTATGTTCTCATCTCTGTTTAATATAGGGTGACCAGACGTCCGCTTTTGGTGGGACAGTCCCAATTTTTAACAAATTGTCCCGCATCCCGTGGCGTTTTAAAAAAGTCTCGATTTTTGGAAAAAATGTACTACAAGCTAGGGAACGGCGGGAGATGGACCAAAGTTTTAATCAAGAACCCCTCCCCCCCCGGTCAGTGGTGCCCTACATTACCAATGTTAAAATCTGGTCACCTTAGAACTTTAATAGCATCCCTCGAGGTCCAGCTTTTGTACAGAGTCTTCAGACACTCATCTTCCATTGCTGTCACTGCAAATGTTTTGTACTTCCGTAGTTTTTAATGTCTCAGTAAAGAGGTAATGTTAGTGAAAACAAACAAAAAAAGAATATATGCATGTTTTCTAACATATAAGAACAATGATTTTCAGCATGATGTTTTCTCTGGCCTCTTGAGACATTCTTGTGGGTATATGACACTGCCTCTATTCTTCTTTCGAATGTGACTAAGCATTGATTATAAATGATTATCTTACCATACCTCATACCACAGCATGCATATGACTGATGCTAGAACACTTTCTATATATTATCTATAGTTCTCATGGTGTTGGTTCATTTGTTCACAAATCTGTTTATTCAGCCTTCTACCATATATCGCTCAAATGTATTCAGTGCCAGCCATGCCCAGGTATTGTGCTAGGTACTGGAGATACCGAGGGAAAGGCAGGGTGATCTGGGAGCACAGATGAAGGACACTAGTTGTAGTTACCTATGGCTGCATTACAGATTGTCCCAAAAGGTGCCCTCAAAATAAGTATTTATTATCTCCCAGAGTTTCTGTGAGTCAGGAATTGGAGGGTGGCTATTTCTAGGTGTTTCTGCCACAGGCTGTCTCATGAGGTGGTCATTGAGGTGCCATCTGAAGGCTTAAATGGGGCTGGATGATGTGCCTCCAAGGGACACACCTATATGGCTCTTGGCTGGAGGCCTCAGTTTCTCACTATGTGGACCTTTCCCTGCATGGGACTGCTAGGGAATTCTTGCGTGTCAGCCAGATTCTTCCAGAGTAAGTGATCCAAGAGTGAGAGAGCAAGGTGGCAGCCACAGTGCTAGTCATGGCCCAGTCTCATACTTCACCCACTGTGACGTCTGCCACACACATATTGGAAGGGAGTCACTTACTTCAGTCCACACTGACAGGAATGGTAGTTTGGCTCCATCTCTGGTGGAGAGGACTGTCAAAGAGTGTATAGACCTGTTTGGAAACCACCGCAATGTCCAACCCAAGCTGGGCAGTGGGAGAGGGAGTCAGAGAAAACATGGTGGAAGAAGTGGATTTTGGCTGAATTTTGGACAATTATTAGGGTTAGCAAAGAGAAGAAAAGCAGAGAAGGGCATTGCCATCAGAGTATCCCCCTGGCAAAGGTCTAGAGGCCACAGGGAGCAAAGGCACATCTGGGAAGACTGTAGACCTTCAGTACAGGGGGAGTGGAAGGAGGGGAAGGAGGGATAGTGAGAGGTGAAGGTAGATAAGAAAATGGGGGCGTATCACACGGAGCCTTATTACCTTGCTAAGGTGTTTGGGTTTCATAACGTGGGCAAGGGGGAGGGTGATTAAGTAAGCATGATTTCTCCTTGCCCCAATGAGCATTGGGCTGGGGGAGGGGGCTGATTCCGGCAGCACTTGGAGCTGGGCCTGTTGAGATTTGGTTGGGAGTCTCTCGCAGTTTTCTAGCAGCAAACATGGAAGGCCTGTGGGAGGCGAGGGCAATGGGAGGGAGCGGAGAGGATGACTTGGAGCGAGGTGAAAGAGGTGGGCGATGCTGGCAGAGGAGCGAAGGGAAGAGATCTAGGCTGCTCTCAGGTGATGCTGGGGTTTCTGTGCCTTTCATGAAAACAGAGGGCCCTAGAGGAGGAGGAAGGTGAGGAAGGGAGGAGATGAGAAATTCACTGCCTAGGGTCCTGTGGAGCTGGAGGCACCTGTGGAAAGTCTCAGGGAGCAGTGGGGTCTGAGGCTGCCTGCCCCTCCTCCTGTCTCATATCCCCCAGGGTCCAGGAGAGGATCTTGCATCATCTAGATGAAACCAGGCCCTTATTTTAAAGATAGACTGTGTATCACCTCGAGTGTTGATTCCAGGAACTCCGCATTTTATTCATTCTGGTGAAGGACTCCTTTTCACTCCAGCAAGCAGGGACGTCATTTGACCCACTGAAGTGGTCTGTGATGTGAAGTGAAGAATCCCATTTGTTTCCCAGGAGCTCTAATGGAACAGGGGCCTCAAACAGGCTTTGCTTTCATAACATCACTGCTTATCCACTAACTAAGCCTCTCGAACCCAGTCACAAAACACTACTGAACCTGGAAATCTTGCAGGCAGATGGGAATGAGACTATTAGGAAAACACGTGGACTGGGGGCAAAGGTGGAGATTATTTTTATTTCAGATCTCTCTCCTTTTAAACCCCCCTCCTTTTTTTTTTTTTTTAAATCAGACTGTTTTTTCCCCCAGCATTGTCCATGCAAGAAAATAACATTCTGAGCAACAGTGCTGTGAAATTATTTTATTAATTTTAAATAATGTTTGGAAGGCATTTTCAGGTTCTGAATTTTGCATTTAAAACATCAAATTGTATCTGTTTCCAGCCATGTTCTTGTGAGTGGCTTTATATATCAATGTTTATTTCTCCTTGGAGCAAAGACTAAGCTTGTTTTAATGGATGTTTCCTGTGATAGGTTTTGTGATGGCGAATCACTTAGTTTTGTGTGTGTGCTGCCCTAATTACCAAAAAGTTGCCTTTGATAACAATGTTAAGATAAGCAAGTTAGAAATATCATTTGAGTAATTCTTTGCCCTTCTGTCTCTGAATCTAGAAATAAATGCTCTTGAATTTATACATCCTTGGTCCTGTAGGAATCACAAAAACATACCCTCATATATATATGAAATGACAAGAAACTGCATATTTATTAAGAATCATGACCCTTAGGACTAGATAAGTCAAATTAAATCTCATAAAAATCTGTTATGGAAAATAAATATGTGGCACTTTTTTTTTTTCTTTTAGGGTCTACTTATTAATTTTGTCATGTTTAATATGTTCCAGTTGCAAACAAAGGCAGGCATAAATGTATGCGTTCATTCCTAATTAATTTATGTAATTGGGTTTTATAAATTTAGGTGTTTAGGAAGCTGTGCATAACATACCCCATTTGCTGTGTGCTGGAGCCAATAAAAGCATAATGGAAAGAAATATAGTTTGACGCTCACTTCAGTGGTAAATATAGATTAGTTGTAAATGATATCTTGGCAATGTTTATTTTAAATTTTGCAATGCTGCATATTTTCCAAACATACCAATTAATGTTCTTATTTGAAATAATGACTAGTTAATTGCTATAAATTCTAAGTGCTCTATCTCTGACAATTAAAAAGTCTCTTACAGCTTTTGTTTAGTTCCCTCTGAGTCACATAAGGGACAGTACAGCATTGGAGAAAGAAGAGTATGACTGGAGGGAAGGTATTTATTAATAAAATATTTGTTAGTTGTGTCAGTTCCTATTTTAGGTGATTTTACTTGTATGTGTGTATATAGTATGTATCTATACATTTATGTGTAATTTCTATTTTATGCTAAATAGCCGGTGAAACAGTTGAAAAATTTGAAATGGATTTCAAATTTTTAAAATAGGCTGTCAATGAATTATAATGTGATCAAATACACTGGGAGGAAAACAGTAAGTGATCAAATACACTGGGATGAAACCAGTAAGTTTGAAATACGTCTGTTTGCCATCATGATGTACCCATGATGTCACCTGAGATCTCAGCTTGGCAATGAACCTACTCAGCAGCCTAAGACGGATGGACTGCGATGACTTCATCAGAAAGAGCCTGGCTTTTAGTTATATGCCCCTGATACTCTGTGCACTTACCATGGGAGGGTCCTGTTCTTCCCTCACCTCACTCAAAAACAGTGTGAGAAACTCAAGTCATTGCTATCCTGTGTCTAGTCAAGGCATTAAGCTTTAAGTCTGTTGTTACAAGTATGTTTAAAGAGAAGAAATTGTCTTTGGTCCAAAGTGAAACATTTGCCTCTTTGACAAACAGCAGGCACGTAGAGCTAGTTGAACACTGCATTGTATGCCTTTGAGAACTCACTTGATTCACAACCTTCTTTGTAAATATGATACTTTCCATTCAGGGACAGAATATGTGTGCGGGGTCCATTGGGAGTACTGTCTGGACATTCCGTTTTGTGCCTTACAAGTAAAAGCAGAATGTTGGATTTGCTTGTGAAAGTAGGGGTTTGCTGAGATTAAAAAAAGAAGCACACCTAGAATAATCATGTGTACATATAAATACTCCATGTGGAGTACGTGTTATGGATCACGTTTTGATGAAATATGTATGTCTTTCTAAGGGTAAGACCTTCATAATTCATTTATAAGAGATATTCCTTACCTTACATATTAGTAGCAGAATAGTAATTTTCTTCATTCTTTCTGAAGAATTGTCACACTGGAAAGAAAAGAGAAAAGGATAAACTTTTCTCAAATAGCAGAATGCCATTCAGAGATAACTGGAAAAATAAGTATTAGAGAAAAAAGCCAAAAAAAAAAAAAAAAAAGAATTGTAGGTCCTGGTGATGTTGGAAAAACGACGTGTGAGCAGAAGTGCCAGACGCCAAGCCTCATCTATTCTGTCATGTTATGACAGAAATCATTACAAGTGTGATAGGTTTATTTATAAAGACTTGCTTCAATATTCAAAGTACATCTATTCTAACATTCCTCATTCTGAGCCAGGCTGTGGATCAAGATGAAAGAAAAATTAAATTGTGTATTGAAGAGCTGTTAATTGAGCTGTGCTGTATTTAACTGGGAAGCATCAGCTTCAGGCAGAGTCGATAACGCGGAGGATTTTTCAATGCGCTGCATCATGAGACTGTCAGTTCGCTTTGGAGAATGCAAACAGGGCTAATGGCAAAGCCTTGAAAACGTTTGTTGTTACCCTTGGTCTCTTTGGAAGGCCAGTGGTAATATACCCGCCAATGAAATCCTGCACGTACCCGTTCATAATGGAACTAAATACTGCAGTTTTTCGCCAGTGGACTAATGACACACCGTTTAGTCACTGAAGCCTTTTTTCCTAAGGAGTCATTTTGGGGCTTCTTTAACGTTTTTAATGTAAGGCCTTCTATACTACTAGATTTCCCTTCTCTTCCTTAATCAATGTAAATTCAATTGCATTCCAGAGGGTGGCCAAGTAGTATTTCATCATCTCTACTATCCATTTAAAAATGTTAGGTCTACCCAGTTATAATTCTCAGAAGTAGCCTATCAGTGGTTTAATATGTTATCTTCATTCTCTAAGGCAGTGTTAATTTCCTTTTGTAGTTAATCTATCCTACTACCAAATTTAGTATATTTATAGTTAAAGATTCTGTTAAGAGCTAAGTGATTTAAGTACATCTGGGGTAAAGTGGCCCTGGCTTTAACTATGAAACAAATTTTCTTTATTTCATTCTCTTCACTGATAAATCCATAGTAACTGCAGGCATTTCTAGAATTGTGGGCAATTTGAGCCTCTAAAGTTTGATTAAAGATACTTCAGATACTCCTACTGAGCAGCTAGAGGGCTAGAAGGAGATTATTTTGGGGTCTGATTCCGGCCCTGGCCCCACTCAGTAGAAGAGGATGGTGACCATGGGTTTAATTCCAGTGCTGCTGACTTCCTGTGGGTCAAGGGTGAGCATTACTTCTCAGAAAGGCAATCATAGAACCAGAAGAGGAGGAGAAAAAATATGTAAGATCTCTGTCTCCATGAGCACTTCCTGGGGAAAGGCCGTGTGAGCACACATGCAAGCCAGGAAGAGAGCCCGCACCAGGAATCGAATGTGTTGCCATCTTGATCTTTGACTTGCAGCCTCCAGAACCATGGGGCATACACATCTGTATTGAAGCCACCCAGTCAGTCTGTGGCATTTTGTTTAGCAGCCTAAACAGACTGAGCCACCAGCACTGTGGGAAAGAGGTTCCAGAAGGAGGAGTTCAGGGTAAGTACGGGTGACGTGGAAGAGCTGATGGAGGAAACAGGAGCAAGGCTTCGCAGGACGCTGATGATTGGAGAGGCTTTTCCTGGTGGGGAGAAGAAGAGACACACACATATACATGCACACATGCACATACACAAAGGCATGAGGAATGGAAGTTTGGTGGAATGGAAGAGACACGAACATGGTATTGAAAGAACTTGGTTCAAATCCAGAGTCTTATCATTTACTGCCATTTATGCCCTCTGAGCTTTTAGTTTGCTGTGGACATTAGAGATAATTCGTATTAATTAGGTCCCTCGCACATAACCATGCTAACTACAGTAGACTCTCAGTTAACTGTCACCCATGCCAGATAAATGTAGTATTTTTTTTATTACTTACTTATTTATTTATTTATTTATTTTTGCCATTGGCTTAAGAGTGCTGATTGTTTGAGTTCCTGTTAACTGAGAATCTACCCTATAGTTATTTGAGCATATTCTCCTTTTGGGGGTGTTTGGGAAAGGTGTGTGAGAATAGCCAGCAAGCAAGCATCCTTCTTGGACTAGAGGGCTATGAACTGCCCTTCCCAGTAAGGTGCTTGGCTGAGATGTTAACCAGAGAGCGGTGTCAGGCCTCAGCAGCAGCCACAGAGAGCATTTCAGCGTTTTGCTTCTTTGCTTGTTGGATGCTGTTACAGAAGGAAGGCCCGCAAGATAGAAGAGTGGGTTGATTTCTTTTCTAAGGACAGCGGCTGCTCAATCTAGGTTGGTGGGAAAAGGTATAATCTCAGAGGAAACACTCACTAAGGTATTCCCTGGGGCCTTAGGCTTCATGGTGACATACCAGCTGAAATGGAGGAATGGCCCCTTCTTTTTGCCATGTACTTGCATGTGGCTTGTAATTGGGTTCAAGAAATCCATGGGAGGACTGTGCCTGGATTTGTATTCTGCAGCTAAAGTGCGGATCAGTCCTTTTATAACCCTTTCAAGATGAGTTGGTGAGAAAAGCCAGGCCCATTTTCTTGCTCTGTGAATCTGAATTAGGTCCCAAAAAGAGTGTGTGCCGCCCAGAGAGAGGCACCCAAAAGGACGCAGGACTTAGGCTGGGCATCACAAGTTAGGAGGCCTGCCTGGACCCCCTTGGTAACTCACGAGCAGTCCCATGATTTCAGGAAGGAAAAAGAAAGCCAAGGTGATGGCAAGGAGATGGAACACATGCATGGGATGCGAGTTAGTGAAGATGGCTTTTACCAGTCAGGATGCACTGGGTTGTGTTGCAGTAACAGACGTCCCCAGATCTCAGTGACTTAACACAGTGAGTTTATTTCTGGCTCCTGCTACCTGACAGAGAGGGTGGGAAGAGGGGCTGTGCTCATGAACACCACTCAGAGTGCTTGGCTGACCTCAGCGACCTGCTTTCACTCACACCTCTGTTTTTGGAGTAGAGGGAAGGGTATGTGGTAAATCAGTGCCTGGCTTCTAAAGCTTTCACCCAGGAGTGCTACTTCCACTCACTGCTCAATGGTCAAGAGAAGCCCACAGCCATGCCCAACCTCGAAGGGACAGGGAAGTGCAAACCTCTTGTGTGCCCCCAAGAATTGAAGAGCCAGGACAGTTGTGAACAGTTCTAGTAACCGCCACTATGGCAATGGAAATGACATTTATTTTTAATGTGGGTTAGAAAATAATTGGTCAGATATCGCAGGGTTTTTTTGTTTTTTTTTTCTGTGAAGAACGGAAAAGCGCTTACAGACTAAAAAAGACCTGGCGTAGCACCTATGTATTAAACAGAAGCCAAAGATGACATTGGGGACCGGCGACACAGAGATTTCACTTCTGTGCCATGACAAATACCAGGGAGATGTAATTGCAAAATGAAGCTGCAAATGTCTTACCCAGGGAACTAGGTAACAACCTGCTTGGCTTCATAAAGAAGGAATAATATCCAATTAGACTAAGTGTATTCGGTGCCTGAGTGACAAGCTGTGGAGACCTCAGGGCCTCTGGGGCCCCCAGGGCGGTTTTAGGAGGCTGTCTGAGACCTGTCCGGGGTGTGAGGGGACGGGCCACCTGCCACAGAGCAGGAGCTGATCAACATGTCACTCTCTGCTGCAAGTCTCCGCCATGCAGCTGCCGTGGCTCCTCTGAGCACTGAGGTGCGCTCTAACCCATGTTGTGGTGTGTGCCCTCCCAGCCACCGGGGCAGGGGCACCTGGCCAGGCAGAGCCACCTCCGGTCCCTGCTGCCCATAGCTGGGACTGCACTGCTGGCTGGGCTTGTCGTTGTTGCCATGTCAGCTCCCACATATCAGACTGTCCTCTCAGACCCCAGGGTGTCAGGATCCCTGTTCCTGCCATAGGCTGTCCCACAAAGGCACTGATGTTCCTAGTACCAATAGGAGCTGAGTGCTTTCAGGGTCAGACTGAGGGGCCAAGGCACACAGTTCCTGCTGTGGGAGCACTGGCCAAGTGCCAACCCCCCCCCCCCCCGAACTTCTTCCTTTCTCTGTAAAATGTGGTTCGCTATTGTTGCTATGCATATCTGTGAAGGGTTTTGTGAGGGTTCTATGATGGCCCTTATGAGTCACCAAGCACAGTGCCTGGCACTCAGCACTCAATCATTGTCTGCTGTTGTGAGCCATGTTATCATCATGTCACTCCCCACCTGTCACCCCCCCTATTCAAATTTGACTTCCCTGTTCTCTATTGTTCCTACCAATCAGGCCCTTTAATCATTCTGCTTAGCTCCTTTGTGCTGAGCATGCCCCAAGTCCCCCATGTGGTGGCGAACACTGCTGAGAGCAAAGCCCTCTCTCCCTTTCTTTGTGACCTTCATGTCTACTTGTGTTCCACCCAGTTTGGCCCTTAGTCAGTTTAGTTGCAAAGTTTGATTTTATGTCTGTTTATTTGTTAATGAGCTCCCCATCTTTGTGAGAACAAGTTGAATATGGACAATCAGAGGATACAGATTACCAAGTAAATGTTCTCTTGTTTAAACATTGGGTCTGGACTGAACCTGGGCTTAGTATATGTTAGTTCCATTGTTATGACAATATGTGGTATTTAATCATATTTAGACAGCTTTGTAGAGGCTTGTATGAGAATGGGGTTAAATGAAGAGGATTGTTCTTGAGGTTTTAGCCAATATGTTCTGATATCTACCAATTTGAGCCAAGAAAGGGTTTGGCAAATTTAACAATAAATTCAAAAAAAAAAAAAGAAAAAAAAAAAAGAAAGGGTTTGGTAGTGGGTGCAGGGTGTGGTAGGGGAAAGAGTGTTAGCAGGGGAAGGGAGACTAGACTGCATTATAGCCCTGTCTTTGCCACAGAACTGTACATTCTTTGGCAAATCACTTAAATCTTATGGGTTGGTTTCTTTCTCTTACCAAGTCCTTGCTGTGTGACAGGTGCTGAGTTCAGCACTGTATGTATAGTGTCTTGTCACTTTTAATCCTCATGACAATCCTTGAGATGTTAGGACTGTTATTATTATTTCCACTTTACAGAGAAGCAAACTGGGGCTTAGAGAAGTGCACTGGCTCAAAGTAGGGCAGCTGGTAAGAGGCATAACAGAGACAGGACACGTGGCTGGCCAGTGCCCTCATCCAAGAGGCATGCTGCCTGTCTCAGCAGGTGACTCGTGTGGGCCATTCTATTTCAATAAATTTGTGACTCTGGTTGTTTAAATATAAACAGCTGAAAAAGCAAAAAAAAAAAAAAAATTGTATTAAAAAAACAAGGATAAATATGATGATGATATAATAATACATATAACTTTTTCTTTTTTTTTGTCTTTGTGACCTCCCAGAGTCTGGCTTAATTATTTTAAAGTAGAGCAGCACTTTGCTTGCACATTTACAAGCCAGAAAACCAGTGGGCTGATGGATGAATTATGCACATTGTCTCCACGTATATTCGTCTCCTCTTGCCACGGTAACAAATTCCCACGAATTTGGCACTTAAGCAACATACATGTATTGCTTCACAGCTCTGTAGGACAGCAGTCACGAGGTCTCACTGGGGTAAAATTTAGGTGTCCTCGGGGCTACTTGCCTTTCCTTACAGAAAATCTCTTCCTTTGCCTTTATGGCCACCACATTCCTTGGCAATGGCCCCATCCTCAAAGCCAGCAACATTGCCTCTCTGTGCCTTTCTTTTTGTAGTCGTACCTTCCTCTTCTCTCTTTATGGATGCTTGTGGTGACGTGGGGCTCACTCCATAATCCAAGGCCATCTCCCTGTTTTAAATTCTGCTGATGAGCGGCCCTTAATTGCCTCTTATTTTCAACTTTAATTTCTTCTGCAACCTGAATGCCCCTTTGCCATGTAGCCTAACATAGTCATAGACTCCAGGGATTAGGACTCAGGCATCTTTGAGATGGGAAGAGGCTTTGTTCTGTGTAGCACATGATGCTGTCATGTTGCCCGGCATATATAGTAAAGAAAAATCCAGCCTTTCTCCTGCGTTAATCCCTGCCTCTCAGGATATCTTCAGCGATTACAGTGGTACACAAAGTGAGGGTAATTGGTTGGACTCCTGCTTTTGGTTTATAGAAACAGTGTTTCTATAGGTACAATCTTGGTGGAAAAAAATTTAAAAAAAAACTAGACAGGAGAAGGAGATCCAAGGCAAGGAGGAAATAGCCTTTGTTTGAACAGTAGAAAACAAGTAAAGGGCCTCACAGAATTGCATGGACTAGTGTACTACCAAAGACACACTGCTGTGGTCTGTAAATCTCTGATGCCTTGAGCACGATCCTTGTGATGAGGTTCAGAGCCTCACCAGACTATTCCGCCAGCTTCCGAGTTCCCGACCTTAATAGTGACCGAAAAGCTTAACACAGGTTCCGAAGAGAAATCTCTTGCTGAAAGTCATTAGGTGCCAAGTGTCACGCAAAGTGTTTTTGCACATGCTTGAAACCTAAGATTCACCCATTTACTCAACAAACAGTTAGTTCACCTACCGGGAGAGGGTGTTTAATATATAGGGATTCGGGGATGAATAATTCTGTGTGCTGTGGAGGCTGTGGAGACTCTTCTCTGCAGAGGTCAGGCTCTGAATGTCAGCACAGTAGCTGGAAATGGAGTGCAGTCAAACAACCCTCAAAGATCTTTCTGACTTCATGTCCTCGGTGACTCCGAGCCCCTTTGGAAACTCCTAGGCCTTATTTCTTGGATTTAAGCAGTAGTTTCCCCTTCTGTGGGAAGCAGAGGTCCAACCCTGTTCAACCCCCTCGATTTTTCACTGCCCATGTCTCTCCCCACCTTTGCTTTCCCTCACGTCCCTTGCATTTAAGAGGCAGTTTGTTGATGGGCGTCATGATTAGACTATATGAGATAGCAGACAATCTACTGACTTCTACTGTCAGTCAAACTGAACACAACTCTCCTTCCCCTAAGGGGCAAACCATGTGATGCCAAAGTCAGTGATGACTGTCATCATGAGGTTTTAATGTTCTTTTATTTTTGGAGATTTTTTGATGTCCAGTGTGGCCCCCACCCTAGAGAGCCGAGAGAGCAGTATGACTTCAGGGCGAGGACTAGCCTGTGCGTGCGGAGCCATGCGCAGCTACAGACACGCTCTCCATAGAGACCGTGATTTTTATTCATTAGAGTTTTTGAGTCTAATTGTTTTTAAACTGCCACTTTTGTTTGTTAAAGATACAGATGTCTGGCTATTGAGGAAAACAAGGTGAATTTATTGTTGCAATTAGAAGCTTCACAATTTGAAAACTTATCACTTAAATTGGTGAAGTGTCACTTTTATGCAACTTGAGGTTTAGAGGTCCTCGGAGCCCAGGACTAAACTCACGTGCGGTCTCACGAGATCGTGGTAAGACGAAGGCAGTCGTACTTGATGAGACATTGAGACAAACTGGGTGGTATTTTCCAAGTCTGTCCTCCATGGTAGACTCAGTGAAGAGAGCTGGACCACAAATTGATTTTTGAGTAACTCTTGAATCGCTTAATTTAAGAGTTAAAAAAAAAAGAAAAATTCACTGGATTTGAAGTTGCCCTCTGTTGGATTGCTCCAAGGAAGTTAGTTAAAATGTTAATACGCATCTAGACGAACATGTTCATTTGTGCTGTCTACTAATCTCTGGGCAATCGAGAACAAGTCATAGGTTATGTGTTTCCTATTTATGGCCATTAAACCATATCTTTAAAATGTAAAGTCAAGTCGACAAAATGCACAGCCTGATAACAACAACAAATCTAATTTAAAGTGACGTGGGGAGACTCTCCCAGACGTTTGTCTCTTTAATGTAACATGACTTTAAATTGATGCAGCCCCACAGTGATTGAAAAACTCTCAGAGCTTGTCTCCTATGATTACATTTCTGATCTGTACAACTTAATTTTTTAACTCGGTGAGTCTCAGTTTTGCGAACGAACAGTTTTCTTTTGCTTTCCCTTTCATGTTATTTGGGAACAGAGTTTATTTGCCAATCAGGCAAATAGAGCCCTATTACCATGGGGAATTGTGAGAAATCCTGTGACAACAAATAGCTCCAGAATGTGTGCCTCCAAATCTCTTTCTGTTTTTGTTGTTTTTTCTCCTCCTCCCCTCTGCTCTCTGCTCCTCCCCTTTTCTCTCCTCCTATCCCCTTGATTGTGGTGATGGTTGTACACATCTGGGAATATACTAAAAACCATTCAGTTGTGCACTATACGTGGATGAACTGATTGGTGTGTGACCTATATCTCAATAAATCTGTAATATTATTTCAAAATATCTCTTGAATCATCATCAGTATGATTGCTCTCTAAAGTATATTTTGACAAATGAATTAGAAATTAATTTAAAATGGGTTATCCTTCTATGGTATGCAAGCTAATGCCCAGTGACTGCTGCTACTCGTCTAGTCAGGACACTCACTTAAATTCTTTACCCAGTGGTATCTGTAATGTGTTGGGCTTTCGTTTGCTGTCTTCTTGTATAGGGAGCTGCAAGTTTTGGGCCTCCTAAGTGATATATATGGACAACTTTTACATGGTACAAAGGGCAGTTTTGGGTGCTTCCGTTTAAGAAAAATAATACTATGAACTTGTTTCATGCTGATATCATACCCTCATTCATTCAGTTCTCACCTCCCTCCAGAAACTTAGTTTCAAAGCCAACTTCGTTTATTCAGTTTGGGGTATTACTGAAGCAAATAAATACTGAACACATACCTCTTTTGGCCATAACTGTATTACTGACATGACTTGTTCTAAGTAATCTTCAAAAGTGTTCTAACTATTCTTTTGCTTTCCTAACAGTCTCCAGTGATGGTACCTTCAGATTATAACTAGAAAATTGAAGCTTACTGTTCCATTTTATCTTTTTCTTTTTTTTTAAGTTAGCAGCCTTAGCTTCAGTATTTAATATTTGACATGGCTAATCTTTGACATAACATTTATAATTTTTTTTTTAAAGATTTATTTATTTATTTATTTTTATTGTTTTTGACACAGAGAGAGAGAGAGAGAGAGAGAGAGAGAGAGAGAGAGAGAGAGAGAGATACAGAGACAGAGAGAGAACTGAACTGGGGGAACTCCCCAGTTCAGCACATGGGTACGCACGGGCCGGGGCCGGGATTCGATCCTCAGTCCCCAGCGCTGCAAAGTGAGCGCTTAATCCACTGAGCCATCCCGGCTTCCCCAGCATTTATAATCTTAATTTTTCATTTGAAATAGGCTTAATGTTTTCTTGTATAAGATAAGAAATTTAGGGAGGAGAAAACTATTTATACTTTTTTAAATGTGGAAAGCGGTTTATAGGTGGTCATGGGGTGACAAAGTCCAGGAAGACTAAAAAGGACCCGAATGGCCATGCCAGCCTCGAATGTAATGATGAAGTGCCCACTGTCACAGGCGACATTGTTCTTATAGGAAAAGATGCTCATAATTTCTTCCCTTCACCTGGTATATGCTCCAGTAATTTCTTTTGGGGGGCTCATTCTAAAATCAGGATTCAGAATATCCACTGAGAAGCTTGTGTTTATTACTTGAAGTGAGAAACCTTTATTCAGAATTTTAACCATTAGGTCCCTATGTCTTTAGATTCTTTAATTTCTTTTTCTCTTATCCAAATGTACCATGTATCTTTAAGTAGGTGAATCCTGGGGTAGGTTTTATTATATATCACACCAGAGAGTTAAGCTTGGTTCATTTGGATTTTGAAAAATCTCCAGAGCTTTGAGAATGACTTTGAAACACTCTTTACTGTTGGAGCTTAAAGAAAATAAATCTTGCATGTCCTCTATATTAATTCACCTGCTTGGAAACTTAGAGATTGAAGGGTTTAGTGGGATTTTTATATTTTCTATAATTTCTGTTTGTCTTGGAGTAAACTGTTCTTTGTATGGAGTGGTTCACCTTTCATAAAACAGAAAGATTCCATTGTTGAGAGAATAAGGAAAAAAACGTGTAGTATAAATGCATACAAGTTCTTATAGCTTTTTCTTTGTTTTGTGGTATGATATGTAAAGGAGTTAGTGAATTACTTTAATTAAGTGTCTTTTGAGAACTTCAATCTCTGCTGTGCATTAATGGTGAACTCCTTGCGCAAAGACTTGCATGAATTTCTTTTAAAGGAAAGCACTTCCTTTTTCTTCAGAGGACATTTTATAGCAAAATGAAGGACGAAAAAGAGAAGTGCATAAGAAAATGAATCACCACACCGAGGTGGGACCAGTGTACTCTATAGCGTTTCTCATATTCTCGTACCCAGAACCGAGGTTGCTAATTAATGGCCCAAGAGGTCACTCTGGTTGGTGAAATAAATGCAAGACATAATACACACACTGAGTTGGACTGATGTGTGATTATTATCCATTCATGTGTAATCCTGTATTTGGAAGATTTGTAATTTGTTTTTGACACATTGCTTTCTGATTTCATATACCTATTCATATAGGTCTCACCTTCCTCCAAGTCCTTATTTTCAAAGCTGCTTTTGTTTATTCAGTTTTGGTAATTTTCTGGCCACTATTTATTTTTCCTTAATACATAGTATCTTCCCTTAATCCTCTCTCTGTCCTCCAAATCACTGATATAAAAAAACTAAGCCATAGGACTGGAACTGGAAGCTTCTTGTGAAAAAGGGAAGCCAAGATCTTTCAGCTCCGAAAACAGCCTGTGGAATTCATTTCAAATGCCCTCCCTTTGCAGTGGTGAATGGAGAATGTTTGAAAATTACCAAATTCACTGGGTGACTCCAGCAATGGCCTTTATTCCCCCGGCTTGGTTGCTAAAATGACCACCAGAAAAGAAGCTGGCTGACTCCCAGGGGGCAGAGTGGGGTAAAGCTGGCTCATGGGACGTTAAGGGAGGCCAAGTGTTATTTTCCAGATCATTTCCAACATGTATTTCTTCAGGGCCAAGGGCCCAGCTGTGCCTCATTAGGAGCGAGAATTTGGCTATGATACCACTTAACAAAAAAAAAAAGGAAAAAGAAAAGGGAGAGGGAAAAAGGGAGGGACGGAGGGAGGAAGAAAGGAAAGGGAAGGGAAGGGAAGGGAAGAAGGGAGGGAGGGAGAGGGTGGGGGGAGGAAGAGAGAGAGGAAAAAGCCTAAATGGCAACATAACTTGGGACAAACTGTGTCCATTCTATGTCATATAACGAGCGTGCCAATCGCTAGTTGTGAGGAGACAAAAATGACATACTTTGCAGCAGTTAACTTTTTCCTGAAGGGATTAATACAAAATCTATTTTGCAGCCAAGACACTGGTGGTCCCTGTTAACTTTAGGCATAGTGCAAGTGTCAACCCTGGGAAGCGACACCCCTGAACAGCACTTTTTACCATTTAATCAGGCTGTACTGCGTCGTATTTATAGCCCTGGCAAGGTTGGCCCATTGTTACAAGATGAAATTGTGATGTTCAGCAGTTTATACCTTGGGAGCTGGAAGCGTTTCTCCATGGTGAATTTGTAATATTAATTGGCCATGTCACTTCGTGACAAATGTAGTGACATCTATTTCAAGTATTTCAGTTTTATGGTGCTGAAAAAGTGACACACGCTTGAGATAAGTAATCTCACAAAAGATCTTCACGCTCCCTGTGTAGTGCTTTCAGAACACGGCTCTCGGAGGAGATGCAAATAGGCTCCTTGGGGTTCGGGGGGCTGTCCCCTGCCTTTCTCTCAAGGCTGATAAGGGAGCAGGAGGAAGGAGGGGAGGCGCTCTCCTTGTCATCTCCCCTGGAGTTTCAGGAGGTTCTGGCTGAGGCCAAGGAAGCTGCTTGAGCCCATCATGTACTTGATCTGAGTCTCAGCTGCTTAGAGGCCGTGTCCATTAGAAACATGCATACAGCGCCCTTTTCACTGTGTGCAGCAGTTCTGACCAGGGGCCATTCTCCCCCCACTCCCCACCCACTTCAAGACATGTGGCAAACTCTGCAGATGTTTCGGTTGTCACATCTTAGAGTTGGCATGGGTTGCTATTGGCATCAAGTGGGTTCAGGCCAGGAATGCTGCTAACACATCCTTCAATGCAGTGGCAGGCCTCACAACAAAGAACTGTCCATCCCCACAAAGTCATTAGTGCCAAGGTTGAGAAAGCCTGCACTTGTGTGGAGCATACCTTTTTATACTTTTCAAGCTTGGCTGGTCCCCAAGATGTTGAAGTGGCCACAGTGAGGGATGCTGAAGTTCCTGGGCCAGGCTTCTAGAAGGAGATGGTGTCGGAGTTCAGTTGCAGAGCTGCGGGGCAAAGGCATTGGAGTCCAACTCAGTGGACACATTTGTCAACGAGCTGAGAAAGCATGTTCACTGTGGCTGTCATGACAACAGAGTTTCCAAAACAACAATTCAACAAAATAGCCTCGTAGATGTTTAGAGAGGGTGTGTTCATGTAATTGTATTAGGCTTCTCCATATGTCTAAGATA